>CAAKHF010000333.1:3846-14871 GCA_901007745.1 Hippocampus kuda
CAAAAAAAAAAAAAAAAAAAAAAAAAAAAAAAAAAAAAAAAAAAAAAAAAAAAAACCCTTTTTTTTTTTTTTTTTTTTTTTTTTTTTTGCCATGTGGCGAGCTGAATGAGTCACTGTGCTGATGAGGGTGGAGCGTCGGGTGCCAGCTGTCCCCCCTCAGAGGAGCAAGTGGCTCAGCCTTGCCTTTAACAGCCATCTCCTATCACGAATTTCCACCCGCGACCGCTTTTGAGAAGCGAGATCACTGCTGTAGGACGCTGTGAATCTTTAACAGAAAAAGACTGAGCAACCTCACGTGCAGGGGTTGGGGAAATTGCAGAAATATTGCGCTGTGGTTTACTTCCATAGTCATAAAAGGCAGTCAAGGGACTGAGCAACAGAATTGCTTGGAGAGATGGGGATTAGAGTTTATTTGTCGAGCATTTGTTGCTATTACTAGGCCTGTAGCAATAAAACATTTTTTAAGATGGTATATTTTACCAGAAACCATCACGATGAATTATTGTACTGTTGATGTTTTTTATCCCACTAAAAATTATATTAGACCATAGTAATTCAAATCCAAATGATTTTTAAGTGTAGGTAACTTAATTTTCAAGAATATTGAAATTTGGCATTGAAATGTAAAACAATCAAGATATAGCTTCGATTTAAAAATGTAAAAAAAGTTCTGTTTACAAAAAGTGCACTTAAATATTAACACATAAGACATCCAGCCACATATCTGCTGTGGCAGAGTACAAAGAAATCTCTTATCAAAGCCTTCAGAATGTCCGCTTACACCTGTATACAAGGCTGGAATGACTGGAAGGGAAATCCACATTTTTAAGGGAATTTGCAGTCCCTATCAAGTCTGTAGCATTCCTTGGCTGCATCTCTTTCACTATAAAGCTGCCAAATACAGCAATGCCAACTGTGACTGTGCGGCATTTTGCGCTGCCACATTTCTCTTTGCATTGTTGGGCACAAGCATCTTTTCATGCAAGCCGTCAGGAAATGGACTTTGAGATTCATTGTGTTCAGACTTTCTAAACACAAATGTGATACATACCAGCTCGTCGGTGTAGGTGGGCAAACTGCGTTAATCTGTCTTGAATTCAAAATGTTTCTATTGTGGCATTTGGCTTGGAACTTATTCCACTGACGGCGTTCAACTTTGTTATTGAACAACTACTGCCGTCAGTAAATATATCCGAGTATGCTAACCCTCTCTGGTTCAACATTGTTCATGCTGTATGTGGGGGTTGTGTGAGTTCCACCTCTGATGCGGGCGAGTAAATTGACTGACAGTAGGCGAAGTGAAGCAGCGTGACTGAAAAGTTTTTTGTTGGTTTTGGGAGAAAATGTAATAGATTAATGACATCTCATTTCAATGGGAGGTTTGAATGTTTGGCGTTACGATTGTAGTCAGGTCCCTGTTATACAGTTATGGAAAATGATTTGCAAATAGGCTAACATAGTGTTTAAAACCCACATAAACTCACCGATCTCCATCTCGATAAATGTGGCCTCCTCTGGAAGAGCGCGAGGAAGGACACCGGGGTCACTGAAGCTGGTCCTCAGTAGCATGGCCATGACAAAGAGGAAAAGCACAGCGGCGAAGACTGGGATGGCAGCGGACAGGTGGACAGCCAGATACGGACACCTACAGGGAAAAAAAAGGGCACGAATGGTGCATTAAAACTTTTCCTGCCATCCATAAATATGGAGTGTAAAAAGGCAGGACATCAACACACCATGCATATGGTCAACTGCTGTTCTGGTCATGAGGTCGTAAACTGGGACATCTTAATGTCAGAGCTGGGAATAAATAACATCATGCCACATTGCCCTCACAGTCTGGAGGACTGGAGACGCAGCATAAATCACGAGGCAAAAAAAACAAAAAAAAACTCTGAATCAATACAAACTGCTCCAGGACCCTGGGCACCTTTTGAGCGTTCTAACAAAAGTGTGAAATAAAGTAAATCGCTGTTATAACAAAGACAAAAAAAAAAAAAAAAAAAACAATGAAACAGTCTTAAGGGGATCTATTGTGGAAAATGTACATTTTAGTAGTTTTTTTTTTTTTTAAATTATTGCATCTCTGGAGTGCCTGCTTGCACATCAAGCGTGAAACTAAACAACCAAATCAATCTTTTATTGCCTTTCGTTCTGAAAATGTGTCTGTGATCAAACCGTTGGAAATGTTTTCGAATTGTGATGTAACAGTGGGACTAGTTTACATGACGTTGCCACCACACGTTTCTCCACCCATGACATAATCAGCTTGGCAAGGTGAATATGCAGAGCTACTTTCAAGAGGCAACTGCAGTCCGGCCATGGAATTAAGCTGTCAGAAGGATTATCAGGCAGAAACATCCACATGCAACGCCCCTGCTATCATAGCAAATCCAAAAGGTAAGCAGAGCTGCATTGGTATTTGATGGTTGCACAGATTAGCATTGAATTGTGACAAAGCTCCTTTGGGAATTTTAATAACACAGAAATATGTCATTTATTTCTATTATATATTATAATATATATTAGAAACACCTTGGAACTGTTTAAAATTCTCCACTAACATCAGTTCAACGGTCACAAGAAAGCAAAAGAAAAAAGAAAATATACACAGAGTTCATTGCAATCCAGTGGTGTTGCTTGTGAAGGCTCTCAGTCGTACAGGAAGGTTCCATTGAAGAAAGGGTTCCGTCAGTCGTCATCTGACGTCGTCTGTTTTTTACCCACAGGTACAGATGACGACTGACGGAACCCTTTCTTCAATCCAGTGGTGGGAAGTACACATTCTGGGAGCAAAGGGTTTTGATGGTGCATGGAATTTAATCAGTTATTCTACTTTTACCAGTAATTATCGTATATTAGTACTTTGCTACTTTTATCCCAGCCTTTACTGCAAATTTTCTAACATCAGTAGCTGCAGTGCAAAGAACTGCGATTACCTCCCAAGTAGCTGGAATCATTTATCCATTATGTCACATTAGTACTTCATTTCAAGCTATTGTGCCTCATCCTGTAGAAGTTGCACTGTGGAGGCTCATGAAGGAGCTTAACATTGCATGCTAGTGACAACTTTGGGAAAAGAATATGTGAGGACTTTAACGATCACACAAATAAATATCTGGCGAGACTAATGAGCATTGAAAGATTCCATAAAATTCTTCTTGCGACACAAGAAGATGCTCCGCAATCACAACATTATTTGGGGGCTTCAAACGACTGGACTGTTATTTCACTGTGTACTATCACATTAGAAATAAATGCTTTTTTTCATTCATTCCTATTCCCAACTATTTGCCAGTCAAATGTGATGTCTTCGAACCCTCTACTTGGGGTCTTAGACAAGGTGGAGGGAGGATTTCGAAAACGCTGTCTGTCAGTGTGAGCACAAAACCTTTCAGCTTCTGCTAGAAAACAACAACAAAAATGTCAGGAAAAGCCTACTAGAACATTTTGACTTTATTTGGGGTTAAACAAGGGCTCTTTAAAAGGAACACAGCAAAATTTCCCTTCCGAGGTTTGTGCAAAGTCATTTAATTAGTTCAGTTATTCACTTTTACATCATCTCTGGCAAGACTAAAAAAAGTTTTCAATTGAGTTGTGCAGTTCACATTACAAGTGGAAAAAAAAGCTTTCAAATGATTTTTTTAATTCTCATTGTTTTCAAACCTGGCATTTCAACAAGGGTGTGTAGACTTTTTAAAATCACTGCATATTGCAGATTTTGACCAATTCCATGTGGGCCTGGAATGTGTCCCCTGCGATAAAGATGAGTTTACTGTAAATAAATAAAAGGGCGTGAAACAAGCTGAAAGTCAGCAAACCACAACCAAAAAGCAAAGTCCACCAGTTTGTGCTGGCAGACAGTACACACACCTGCGGAACTGGTCTGATCTGTCTCTTATTTTCCCCACAATAGGAAACAAGAAGCAGAGTTCAAGTCATTTCCTTTGGCCCGAGCATCTAAATGACACATGGGTTATTTGTCAGAGCAGCTCACTGATGAAGTGTAATGCCCATAGTTTACTGGTGGCCATTTGAGTCACACATTATCATTGATTCCCATCAAGGCCGCACTTCCTGCCTGGATGCGAGCGCTTCCTGGGCAGCCGAGGAGCAGGCTGTCGATGCTATGGTGATACTGTGAGGTCATCCCTCACCGAATGAGCAGGAAAAAAAAAAAAAACGAACTTAATCGCCCGGTCAATACCTGAGGGGGGATGATTTCATCTGCAAGGCCTATTGATCTGATCACCAGTGAATCTTCTTCCTCACCCATCTTACTAGGGCTTTGTTTGTGCCTCTTGCGCAAAGTCGGATGTATTTCACCAATTTATTCAAGTGCAAACCAAATAATTGTATCCACTCTCAAATGCCATTGGGCGTGTCCGCTGAATACAGAAAAACCACGTCCTGCTCAACTGTCAACTAAATAGCATTTCCATATCCTGGAAAAATGGATGCCATTTTGCCCAACATCCTTGTAATGCCTCCTCATGATTTCTGGCTGGAATATAACAATGAGGCACTCTAAAGCCACAACGACAGCCCCAGCCCAGCTGCATGTGACAGTCGAACTGGATAACCTGATCCAAACCAAGGCACTGAAGTTTCTTGCTACTAATTATTATCTAAAAGTAAAACATGTCACACTGCTTTGACTTGCTACTTATTATGTGGTGCTTGGATTACACACACATATGGAGCTAGTGTTACTTATTTGAAACTTTGGTGGAGGACCTATTCTCCATATCTTTATAGCTACCATATAATCTTGGAGTAATGTTTTGAAGTTTGCATGTGATTCGTATGACGTAATAATGTTTTGTTAGGTAATGGCCAACACTTTGCTGAAAATCCTGGAATCAGCTGTTTATATTGCAGCCAATAAAGCTATAAAGGACACATCGATGCTCCTTCCTTTCACGTGTTTGTCTGATTGTGGGTAGGGTGTATTTACCAAGGACTTTAATCACACGTTTCTCCTTGCAAACAATACAAAAATGAAAAAAAATAAATAAAAACACTCAAATTAAGGTAAGGCATAAGTAATTAAGACCACTCACTGAAGCAAGGTTTAAAACACATTGTCATACCGCAGTGACTCATAAACCTTTATTACTACTTCACCATTACAAGCTGTGCCCACCTTGCCAGAGTCATGCAACGTGATCCATAATGCAACTGGCTATGCCGGGACACGGGCCGCGGGTTTGACACAACAGCGTCACAGAAACATTTGTACACTGACTGCCTGCTTCTTTTCGAGGGCAGAGGCTGGAATAAAACAGGAAGGGGGGAAAATAACTACGGTGCGAATGCACCTCGGTAAATATGTGATGAGAGTGGAGCTTTGTGTACTCACAGCAGCTAAAACCTCAAACAACCTTTGTTCGTTCATTTGAACATCCTCTTCAAAACTGCAAATAGCTCTTATGAAGCACTAATGAATATCCGTCATTTGTTAGCTTGAACCCTTGAATAGTCACTCTGCTGAACAAAAACATGCAGCAAAGACTCTCCGTAACTTCATATAACAAGCCGGATTTATGTTAGCTCCGACCCGAAAGACAAATTTATTGGAACAGTCAAAATACATCAATGCCACTTTAACATACTTCCTTAACAGCAATTACTACTTTCCTATTTCTCAGGGCTTTGGCGGCATCTTGTGGCATCTTAGAGGGTTTGCAGTAAACAATTGAGGAGAGGTTCCACAGAAAAGCAATTGCAAATAGGCAGTGTTTCACCGTGCTAAAACCATTAGACCGGCAAACACTCGTCTGGTGGGGTACTGATGGACACTCCCGGTCACAAAACGTGTTCCTCTCCAATAATGATTTTATGTATTTTTTAATTTTTAATCTGTGCAGCCTGGTACCAAGTGGCTGTCGGATCGTTGGTTGGGCACCGCTGCTTTAAGGTTATTGCACTCCAATTGACCTCAAATGCTTCCAGACATAATTAACATCCATTTCCCCAAAATAATCAGAATCGATGACTATACGCGTCCCTTGTGTAGAACTGCAAAAAAAATACATGTGGGGAAAATACAGCATGCAGCTGTTGTATTTGATCGCAAACGATATGGGCTGAATAAAGTGGCTATGTTCATGACTCTTTGGAACTATTCAAAGACTGCGCAAACACCTGCATAACAGCGGTTAGGCTTATAAAATGATAATACTGTTTTTATCAGAGTTGTAGCCAGGCTTTTTGTGAGCTCTGGTGTAAAAGTAGCACAAGCAATGTGGAACAAACCAATGCTGTGAACGTCAAACTGGCAGTTCATCCATCTAGCAAATATCTTGGTTTGAAGACGCCCTTCATAACTCTTTAAAAAACTAATCCAGAGGATGTGAAAGTAGGTAGTCTTAAACTAGAGAAGATACAATCTGTTCTCCGGGTTTAAATCCATCCTGCTGGTTATGTAACGTTTAAATACCATATGAGAGCGAAAATACATGCGAGGTAGGGTCACTGGTATTTTTCTAGAATTAAAGATAGGATTAGAGTGGTTGCATCAAAAGAATAATGATCAGTTAATATGACCCACATTGAAAAAAAAACAGCATGTGTTCGTTTCGGTGCAGAAAGCTGCTCAATTTATCTGGCATCCCTTTAAGAAAAAAAAATCTATACAAATGTAGTGAAAAAAATACAAATGAAACCTTGAAAGGAAACCAGTGACAAAGCCTGCAAATGTGTGTCAGATAAATGGAGCATGGACTCTGAAGGGGGCATTAATCAAGTTCTTGCTAAATTCGCTAAACCCAGCCACCACTTTCCTATTGGCCGGCAGTGAGACAGGGTGCGGCTGGATGCTGAGGGAAGCTTCGGTGTCTGTTACAAGATCCGCAGCCTCTCTGCAGGCTCAGCTCTAAATGCCGCCGCCTCCTCATCCTCCTCCTCTTCTTCTTCTTCTTCTTCCTCATGCAACACACCCTGAGTAGACAGCCGGACACGAGAGGTTCCGCCCGGTGACATGCACACATGCAAGTGACCACAGAAAAAGAATGAATATCCTCGCAAATGCTCTGACATCCTGGGGCGGACAGACATATGACACTGTCCTCATGCTACCGTTGCTTGATCCTTCTGCCAAGAGCTGTATGTGGTCATCAACATGCTTTACACACACACACATGCACGCACGCACGCACGCACGCGTGTGCGCGCACAAATGTCCAAGAAGATCAAGTGAGGATTCATTTGGCATAAAAAGAAATAACAATCATAATAATAAGGTTGATAACTAGGAATGAACAGTAGTATGTTTGATTTTTGGAAGAATTTTCCTGCAACAGCTAAATAATGCAAGCACAGACACAAATGTGCAGTGCTTCATGTGCGAAATCTGAGCAAGATTTTATGATGTGATTTATGACTTGCTCAACACGAGTAATTACTTGACTCAAATTGATTGAAATTTAATGGGGACTCAAGTTGAATTGAGTCCCCATTCAATTTTGCCATATTCACCTCCTTTTTGCCATAGTAGCTTGGGACAGGCTTGAAAGTGTCTGATTCGTGACTTATGCCTTACACATACAGTGGTTCCTTGACAAACGTGTTTCACTCATTTCATGACCGTGCTAGAAATTCTTGTCTTCCCTTTCTCCATTGACATGAATGGAAATGCCATTCATCTGTTGCAGCCACACATTGTGCTCCATCTGGTATGAATGCCTAGGCCACCAGCAAGGCGCTATAATGCAGAAGAGTTTGACAACTAAGTGACTCAGTAAGCTGACGTGATAGTAACAGTTTCTGACAGAATATAAGAGTGTGTGTATTGTTAGATTGTCTGTCTAGCTTTGTTACTGCACCGTTTGTGTTCCAAAACTGAGGACCACCTGAAAAATGTATACCAAGCCAGTGACTGGTGATGTCACTGTACAACAAAACACTACATACAGACGTAACAACTATTTGTCTTCGCAGGGCTTTTCCAAAATTATTTTCAATATTCATTTGTGTATGTGTTTCTTGGACACAATATACATTCATTCATTCATTCATCTTCCGAACCGCTTTATCCTCACTAGGGTCGCGGGGGTGCTGGAGCCTATCCCAGCCGTCTTCGGGCAGTAGGCGGGGGACACCCTGAAGTGGTTGCCAGCCAATCGCAGGGTACACAGAGACAAACAACCATGCACGCTCACACTCACACCTAGGGACAATTTAGAGTGTTCAATCCGCCTGCCATGCATGTTTTTGGAATGTGGGAGGAAACCGGAGCACCCGGAGAAAACCCACGCAAGCCCGGGGAGAACATGCAAACTCCACACAGGGAGGCCGGAGCTGGAATTGAACCCGGTACCTCTGCACTGTGAAGTCGACGTGCTAACCACCGGACTACCGGGCCGCCCCCACACAATATACAGTATTATGAAAAGTAATGTGGGGTTCAGTGGAGGTCACTGAAGGCGTAATGCTTCATTCATCTGGCCATTGTTGTTTTGGTTATGTACACACGAGACTACCATTTAAAAAAAAAAAAAAAAATAGGCAAGGGGGCACTCAAGAGAAAAGAATGGGATGAGCAGGTCCCAAACGTGCAAACAAACATTCACTCAAAGACCCAATAGACCATTTGTGTGGTATAGAAGAGTCCAACTGTGACATTTCTCTTCTGTTAAAAAAATAAAAATGAAAAAAATACCTGAGAGGGTTCAAGTTTACAAGCGGAAGACGCCCCATTGGCCAGTTTTGTTGAATATATGGATTCAATCAAGAATTGCCTCCTTTTCAGAATCAATGCTGCACTGTTAGGCTTTTTTGTACTGTGTTTAAACCATTTAGCCATATTTGTGAAATACAAAAATTCTGTTTCAAATGATCCAACAACCGAACCCAGTTCACCATATTTGTAGAGTCTGAGACACTGCTCTTCTTTTCAAAAACCTCCTGATGGGGTTAACATTTGTTTGCAGAATGCAGTATAACAATCCAGTTGGGCTACTGGTCTTGTTTTCAAAAACAATTTGACAGGCCTGTGGTTTACACTTTGTCAGTTTCATCTAAAAATCAAAAGATCGAATTAGTCTTTCTGCTAAAAAAAACAAAAAACAAAAAAAAAAACTTGGACATCGAGTTTACATATTTTGTCTCATTCTTTTTTCAATGTGAATCCAACTGATACACCACTCATCTTTTTAAAAGCAACATGACTGTTTTCATTCGGCTATGTTTGAAGAATAGATGATTCCACCATCTTGGGAGGAAGAGAAAACATTAAAATAAAGGCCAGACTTTCTGTCTTACAGGAAAGCAATTAAATATTTAACACCTCAATGAGAGTGGTCAGGCATGAACCTGCAGAGAGACTGAATATGTTGGACATGCACAACATATCTACTGTTAGCTCATCAATTTTGTTGATAAAAACGAAGAACCCAAGAATTACTGTAAATTAAGAGAAACATTGTAATATCTCGTGGACAATTGACGGTCCAAGCATTTCAGGGAGAAAAAATGTGGTTAATACACCCCACCCTGCAGGATAATCTATCAGAGACATCTTCAAACAATTTTGATAAGATTCAACAAATACGATTAACGGCCCAGACCGTTTTCTAAGCAGATGACAGAGGGGAAAAATTCACTTTTAGCACACACTAAACCACAAGAAAACCTTCCAAAGGGCATGCATCCTTGACTAAAATGCTAAAATTAGGCCCAATTGTCAGTGTGTGTGTTCCCTGCTTTCGGAGTGTTCTCGGGTCAGACAAACGTGCAAAAATTATGGTCTATTTTGGTGTAAAAATGGCAAACAATTGTTGATCTAAGTGAAGCCTATAATTGCTCGTTTGTGTAGGAGGCCAAATTGAATAACTTTGGTGTTGTAGAGATTTGTCAGAGAAATTGAGACAGAAGTAACTTAATTAACCACTTACTTGTCTTCTGTCTGGAATTTCTGGATTGAATTTGTGGGTTGGGAGGGGACGTAAAATGTGTTTCTCAGGACATTAAACTTTGGATTCCTTTCAATTCACCATTGGTTGGAACATTGTGGATGTTTGGGAGAATTCTACAGCCAAAAAAGTAAGTGTATGGTGCTTATTAAAATGACATCGGACTTACTCGAAGCCGAAGAAGAGGGCGCATGTCCCAATGATGAGGAAGAGGGTCAGGTAAAAGACTCCCTTCTGCCGGGCCATCATCACTCGTCCATCGCAGCAGAAAGTGTTCTTGCCCGGCAGCTTCTCCCATTTCCGCACCTTCCTGCTTATCATCACCGCCGACATGACGATCACACTTCAGCTATATTTTTTTTAAAATGCAGATGTTATTCACTGAGCAACGTGACACATCTCTGCATGTTCTCGAGTAAAAAAAAAACGAGAGAGCGAGAGAGAAGCGTTGCAGTCACATTGTCATCAGCGGTCTTGATTTTCTCTTTGCGCTCCTCTTCTGCGGCAACTCATTCCCACGACGACGCGAAGAACAACCTCGGCTCCTTCACGCCCTTGCTGGAAGAAATTACACATTCATCCACGGGCGCTCGCTGCAGATGTTCCCCCGCCTCTCCACAAATAATAAATCCACCCCGTGGAGGAGCGAACCTTGCCCCAGCTCAGTTGTCAACGCTTGACCAGGCAAGCGACTTCACATCGATATAATAAAATGAAAAAAGAGCCTCAATCGCCAACAAACGATCACTATCTTCTCATCAACATATGAGATGGAATACTTCAAATGTACCCATAAGAAAACCGAAAATAGCTGCTTTAGTGTGCGCTTCTCCACCCGCAGGATGCCAGATTCCCCGTTTGAGTCAATGGCAGCAGGAAACACGCCTAGATTCAAGTGTCTCCTCTTAAAGGGCCAGCATAATACATATGTACGCTTATGTTATATTATTAATTATCATTTTATGTTTGAGCATCATATTATTTCATGTTAAGCATACCTAAATTATATTCTGTTGTTTAATAATTGCTTAGACTTTTTTTATGTTGATAGGTTCTGATTGGCTGTTAAAGTAAGAGAAGCAGGAAGTGATTTTAATTACGGGGGTTGTAA
>CAAKHF010000334.1:2704-41541 GCA_901007745.1 Hippocampus kuda
ATTGTCCCTAGGTGTGAGTGTGAGCGTGGATGGTTGTTCGTCTCTGTGTGCCCTGCGATTGGCTGGCAACCAATTCAGGGTGTTCCCCTCCTACTGCCTGAAGACAGCTGGGATAGGCTCCAGCATACCCACGACCCTCATGAGGATAAACGGATTAGAAAATGGATGGATGGATAGATAAAGAATTAAGAAGCAAAATCCACTTGTTTTTATCCATCTTTGGGCGGGGGGAGCATCCATTTTGCCACTTGCTGTTGACTGAAAATGACATCACAGCATCTCATGGCCCAGCTAACGACCAATCACGGCTGAACTTGGAGCAAATTATTTTTATTTCTTGTTGAGGGGTAAAAAGGATTTCCAAATAAACAGGCAGTCGACAAGCATTCCGTTGTGTTTTAGTTACAGCCATGTACTACATTTTTCAAACAAATAGAGATTCAAAATCTTATGCCGAGGTCATGTTACATATTCAGTCAAACCGTGACAGTTTGAGACAAGTGGCCACTGAGATGGTGGAAAAAATAACTTCTATGTCTGATCAAGCGGGTCATCTTGGTTTACAAGAACTACATCCCATCTAATTCCCCCATGTAGACGTCCAAGGCACAAGCTTACGAGGCATGAAAGGCCGCTTGTTTCCCTGCCACACACGTGTCAAAGTATGTGTACAGCCGGCCTTGCTTGAGGGCCGCACAGGGAGGGATCGCGCTGACCCAACAATTTGTTGAAGTTGACAGTCTGGCCTCGAGCACCTGCCAGAGACAAATTCTTCTTGGCATCGGATTTGAGAAAATCTCAAGGATGCACTCAAACGTCCCTCTCCCCTCCAGCATTGGAGCTAGGCTTTGTCTCTGTAAAATTGTAAATGGAAGGTGATTACAAGCTCAGTCTTGATTACATGCACTGTCTCCTACTGGAGGCAGTCGCATTCATCACCCAGCATGTGAAGCTCAGCGAAGGACCCCAACCCAGACCCAACCGACTGAAACATTATTAAAAAAAAGAGTTGATCATGAAATAGAGATAAGTGATTATACTTTTGTAGTTCAAGGTACTGTAAGGTGCGTAAATGTTGTGATGAAAAATAGCACAGTCGCAATGCTGTTTTAAAAGCTGTACCTAATCAGATTTGCGTCACAATATTACGGAATTTGTCGTTGGTCTGTCTGAAGCACAAAAGCAATAACATTTCTTTAACTTCATTAACTCAGCAGTCACTGTCACTTGTAACTGTAATACGAGTGTAAAAAGAAGTAAAACGCTTAAAAACTCAAAGGCCCGCCTCACTACAGGCTAACATTTGTATTTATGTATTTATTTATTTATTGTGAATGGCAATTTTGGGGCATTCCCATAGGATGGGAGTCAACTTCACGAGACTGGGACAGTTCAGGGTAAATAGGTTCACGAGAGCAGACATTACTCAGTAAGGAAAATTTGTTGTACGAAATGAAGGAGGAAGGGGATGTACTGTAGTCGGGCAGTGGTCTCCCACCTGTTTTCCACCACGTATTGATTCATGGTCCGACTGATCGGCAACAATCAGATACATCCCTACCGTGGTAAATTGTTAAATTGTGGTGATAATGTACATTTAGGGCCGATGTTCTCCATTACAATTTTATTTTATTTTTTTTTTAAATGTCAGTGCATCGCAGTATCGAGTGGACCGCAGACCGGTAGTGGGCCAGGGAGTGGACTGCAGACCAGTAGTGGGCCAGGGACCACTGATTGCAGACCTCTGTAGTATGTAGACCCCTGTGCTCCAGTAGAGCCTAGCAACACCCATGGGGGCAAAATACTGTTCATTAAATGAGTAAATTGCAACTTAAGTTGTTTTTCTTTTTTGTTTATAATGTAGAATCATTTTCACGGTGATGGGACACGGCAGGGGTTTTTTTGGGGGGAGGGGGTGGGGGGGTTTCTGTGGGTGTGGGTTGGGACAGGAATTAAAAAGCACTTCTGTGTCACCCACTCTGCCTCACACCTAGCAACATGACCGAATACAACTAAACTGCCGTGCAGTGTGTGGGGCTTCTACAGCAACTGTAATTGGAGGAGGATTGTTGCTTTTTTTCCCCCTCACTTTTTAATGTCAACTCTTATGCAAGTGTAAAAAAAGTTAACCTTTTTATCAGTTGACTTACATGGGTGGAAGGAGGATTACTTCAGGTGAGTCATCTAATATCAAGACTAAACACGGCCCACTCTGTGATGGCGCTTGTATTCTTTTACCATTTACCATGACTTTTTGTGAAGTTAGTCACATTGTACTGAGCGGCCAGGGCAGAGATGTGTATCCCACTTTGCTATGTCACAATACTTTCCATTTCTATATTCATGAGCACTTTATTACTTGTTTGCCATACATGCTGTGACATCACCAAGCAAAACAGCAAAAGCCAAATGAAAATGAAAAACATACTTGTGCAGTTTTGACAGTTTGACATTTGAGGCAGATTTTTCCAGAAACGTTGGGTCCCATTCCAAAAGTTGTAACTTCAGGGCCATTCCAGTTGAGATGTGTTTTCATCACTGTGGCATGGTTCCACTTGTCAAATTGCTAGTAAGCTTTCACACACTCATAAACACACTTAGTGTGCCACCTTTTTGTATAGTTCAGGATAAACAAGCTAAGCTGGCAAAATGCGCAATGACCCAACTAGGGACGTTGTTGTTGTTGAGGGAGGGGCTCACCCTCAGCCCAAATGGCAACTAGTGGTCCTGGGAACGTATCGCCTCTTTTGTTTGGGATGAGATGAGGAGTTTATTTGACAGCGGCGAGGATGAGGAGGCAGCCAGGCTGTCTGGTATGTGTGCATTTTTGTGTCCTGCTTTTGTGTGTGTGTGTGTGTGTGTCACAGATATCTCATCCTTGGCCTTGCTCCTGCTCGGCCTTCCGACTGGCAGAAATGTTGATTACACCCTAGTGAGAGGATCTCGAGCTCAGCCTGCGTGTAGTTGCTCACGCTGGATTAACACACGCAGCCACACGTGGGGAAGTGTGTATTGTGAATCCAGCCAAGGGTGGTTTGCCTCCTGCTGGTAACAGACAGCGGTGGCGGCGACAGGTTTCTCTCCCACCTCTCCCCCTCCTCCCTCTTCTCCTCCTCCCATCGAACCAGAGAGGCGAGGCAGTGCCACGGCTCTGGAGCCCAGGAGGCCGGAACAAAAGCGAGCCTGTTTTCAGAAGGCCATTACTCAGGCTGCAGAGGATATGGAAACAATAGGCTGCATGAGTTCTACACCCCGACACCACATTCAGCCAAAAGCTTGCAGGAAACTTAAGCCCTCTGCACCAACGGCAGTCTCTCAGTTTTTGTTCCATCAACTTTATACTTTGATAACATCAGGGAAAGGAGTCTTTTCCTGTCCAGCATGCCAAGACATTTTTGATGACTGAGAATGAAAACTGCCGTTCATTTAGAGCACGCTGCCTTAGTTTTTACTGAGCACCAATGCTCTTTTAGAAATAAGGAAATAAGCAAATACTCAATTTTTGTCAAGGGTTTCGAAAGCCATCCTTTAGGGCTTTCCCACTCTCAACATGCGAGTGTGCGTTCTTGTCTTGACATGCCTTGTGATTGACGAGCTCCCAGTCCAGGGTGTTGTTTGCCTCTATATCATTGCAGTCTTGCAATTTCAGTGCTAAAATGTATTCGTTTCCAGTGAACTCAAACTATTTTACTTATTAAATATTGAATATTTGGTACTATTAATTAGCATTTAACACGTTACAGTAAGGACAAAGTAAATTCATGAAGAACTAAATATTACCGTTCCTACGAAATGACAATGTCCCGTCACTGGTGAATTATTTTTCTATTTTTAGAAACAGACCCGTGGGCTACTCATGTTGTCCCTGGGCACTTCTTGGTGCCTTCGAGCACCATGTTGGTGGTCCCTGCTCTACATTGTACTGCAAAAATTACTCTGAAAAAAAAATTGCATGGATGGGAGCCAGTGCAGGTTGTTTGTGGAGCCTGCTTGATATGAGATTTTTTTTTTAAATCTTGTTGGCTGTGCACGGCACACTTTTTGCTTTTTCTGAACATTGAAAAAAATGCACATCCATGTAATGCCTTTTTAAAGGCATTTGTCCTTCGAACTGTCACTACCTGGAAGAGTTACTAATTTACATAAATAGTCCAGTCTGCTTGTTGCTGCTCATGTAACGTTGCCAACCCAGTGAAGGATGGAAATGGATTAGCTGTGTCTCTTTAGCACCTGGCAAAGTGGAGCGGCAACACGTTTTGTAAGGGACTTCGATACACGAATCAGTTGTGCCAGAAAAAAAATAAAAAAATCTTGTGATCTTAGACCTTTAGACAGCATCGTGTCACTGTGAAACTGAATGCAGTGAAAGTCACACGTGATTAAATACGAGAAAGTGTTGTTAAAAGAGATTTGGAGAAATGTATTTCACTTAGCGGAGTTCAACATTGTCATCAGCTTGCGCCAACAAGCCACATGACACCAGTGCCAATTCGCCTCCATGTCCTTGCAAAAGGGTCACCATGTTTATCTCGACATCTTTATATATAGATTACTCTGAATGGGAAAAGGGAAGTACATGGAAAACCAGGATGGCGTCACTTGTTTAATCATTATCATTCAAACCCTCGTGTCAGCCCATGCGTGGACTTTTACCAGCATTAAAATGACAGTGAATAGCGTCGGGAAACCCAGTACAGTTGTCCAGCTGGAGAAAGCCAGCAATTGCATGTAACTCACCATGGCGTTGTTGTTATGGAAGTTTGACTTTCATCACCTCACAAATTTTGTCAGATCAGTATTTTTAAAATGTGTCAGTAATGAAATAAAGAGGGCAAAAAATGATGAGGACGCAGTTAAAAGTTAAATGACCATCATTTTTATTCATTACTCTATTTCGTACTTACAAAATTTTCTATTTAAGAAATTTCTTCAGGAACCAATTAATTTCGTAAGTAGAGGTACCACTGTATTTGTGCATTTTCTGTGCTGTCAATCTTAAATGTGCCATTTTTGCGTTAACGGAAGGAAATTTGAATAAAATGTTTTTTTTTTAATTTGCTTTTTCAATTAATCATTTTTGGGTTTTTTTAAAATATTAATCAGTCGCGACAGTGATTCTTAGTGAGCAGCTCTCAAATTGAAAAATGTGCAGCTAATTTATATGATCATATCGGCCAACCTAATTGAAATCAAGTGCTGGGGTGCAAAAGTAGGATTCTACCCATGGTGATAATCCATTGTCAACTCTGAAGGCACAGCAAATAAAAGTTAAATGCAGTATTTATCAGCAATTGAGTTCCCGTTTCATGCTAATAGGCTATTACAAAAGTAATCCATTCGTAAGTGTGTCGTTGAAGGAATAGCCCAATTCAACAAGCACTTCAGGTTGGACTAAGATTTTAGGTTGGCTGCGCTGCTTTTCATTTTGCATTATCCAACACCAAAGTTACTCCGAAGTTGTATTTGTATTTTTTTTTTCTAGTACTGTTAATCCGTTGAGAATGTTAGTTGCTTATAAACCAATTTCTGCCTCAGATTTTCGGTATCCTAGTCTATGCACGACAAGCTCAAAGATACAACATATGGTTAGAATGTTTTTCTTGAAATAAATAATTATCCTCGGTCAATTGGATTGTGAAAGAGTGAATCCTTGTCAGCAGTGGTCTATTCTAAGTTGAATTGCCTCGGTAAAGAATTGCCTGAGGAGAAGCGAGGCAGCGAGGAGCCGGCGAGGCGAGTGAGAGTGCTTATTGCAGTTAGCACTGCGGGAGTCTGGATGTCTACTGATTGGAGGTCTCACGGGGATACAGGAAAGTGCTCCAACATCACTGTGTGTTTGTAACATCTGGTTGCCTCTGACGACCACATGTGGCACATTTCATTTAACAAAACCCATAAATAACCACAATAGTTACAAGTCGCCCGCTTACCTCTACGGTTGCCAACAACCCGAAATAAAATCAACCCCAAAATGTCCCAGATAGGCCGGATCTGAGGTTTTAATCCCATCCCTGTGATTTGAACCCCGAGCTTCAGACATACTGTTAATTGAATTAATTGAGACTGAATCAACAGCAGCTTTGGCTGTTGTAGCCAGAACACGATTCAGAAATTCTACTCCGCAACTGCAAAATTCCACATAACCTGCAAAATTCGAACGGTCAGTTTATCGATTAATCAATTGTAATACCTGTCCGGAATGTAATATATATAATATGCATGCAGTAGGCGATGAAGAAAGATCAAGAAAAATCAAGCGCGTGTTGACATTGAACGGATACAAGTCCAGGTAATGTGTTTCTGCTGGTCACTGCAGATTATTTGTAGCATGTTAGCATTACGAAAGTATTCATATGCAGCATGTGATTTGGTGCTTTTACACTGCTTCTAAAAGCACACTTTTTTTCCGTTTGACTAATAGCCTCCACATGGAGCCAGTTTTAAATGTTTCAGCTCCAAAAATACAACTGTCATGTACCACTGGTTTTATCCTTTTTAACAGTTGAAAACTGTCATGAAAATGGCGGCTGAAGGCCACGACTATGGCGATGCTCACTGTTGCAAAAAGCTTCTCCTAAAGTCACATTTTGGTGTGTAATCCTACTGCCAGACAAAAAAAATGCTGAATGTAACCACCTTGGTGGAGGTAATGAGTTGTTAGTGTGGATGAGGTTTGAGGGCTCAAGAACAAAATCATCATGGTCGAATTAGTTGCTTCTTGACGTTGGCCCAGATCCTCAAATGAAGGACGCCTTTAAAAAATAAATAAATAAATAAAACCTTACACTTCCATGCAGTTCTTCTGTAGCGTCGATGTGTCTCTCCACACTCTTCTTACTGACAGCACCACTGCCGCTTCAAATAAATCACGTGCCGCCACGTGCTCGCTGTTCGAAAGGAAGGCTGGCTTTTTAACAAGACCAGCACCGCTTCACAGCTGTGCGCTGATCTGACTGCTGTCCGACAATACGCTCCGATGACATGTCATTTTTCCACACCACGTAGTCATCCTGTTGCTTTGCTGCAAGTACCACCAAGCAAGTTTCTCATTTCTAACTAACTAATGAATGACCTGGAAAAGAGTCGAGCAAGAACCAGAGGAAAAGAGGATTTCCTCTTCTTGTGCACAAGACTGGAAAAATTGACACTTTTTTAGTTTTGTAATCAGGAAGCTGTACAATCACAATACCGGTAGTTATTTACAAATGTTTGGTGTACCAGTAAGGTGACCAAATTGCATGCTTTTCTCTTGGAAAGCATATATGTTAAGCAAGGTTAGCATATTTCAGACCACAAATCCCAGGAAACAAAGTTTTGTTTTTACACAACAGTGACTTTGATGCTAAGAATTGTTTAGAGACACCTCGAAGAATCATTTTCTTCTTTACAATAGCAACAACCACAATGAAAATTTGCTTTTAATTGCAAAATAATGTATTTACAAATAATCACCAGTGTAACAGTTTTACATTTGACAAACGTGACAAACACACTATGTAGTAGTAGTATTTAGTAGTGTGCGTGTGAAAATTTAGGTCATTTTATTTTGACTTATAGTACTTAATCTTTAATCAGAACATGTCAGAGCTTGACAAATTATTCGCGTTCACAGAATGTGAGCGTAACAGAACAGTCTTGCTGGAAAAAATATTTTCTGTCCTCTGTCTCTTACAACCACATCCAGGATTAACCTACTGTATACAATCTTGAAGAGTGCATTGCAGAGGTAAAGAGTACACAGTCCAATTAAAGTGTTATGTCACATACTGAGATGAGCCACCTGCGTCGTCTTTGCAAGCTGATGTGCAACTTTTATAAGAATCTAGATCAAACCGCTGTTAATAGCAGTGCTCATTGTTTAAAGACTTGCAAAAGCCTGCAAGTCAAAACTTGTGCAGCGGGCTGCTAAGAGTGGAGTAAAACTCTTATTCCAGTCTCAGAAACGGAGTCAGCTGACGTCTATTTTGTGACGTCTTATTAAATATTGTCCCGAACATCCGTTACTGTCGCTGAATATGTTCTTGTTGTCTTTGTCAACAGATATTGTATGTTTGTGTCTTTTTTTTTTTCCCCGAGTCACCTACTTTGCTCCTCTTCTGTTTCTTTCATAGTACATTAAGCTGCCAGCTCCCACAGCAGAGTCGCCCAATGCGCTTCGCGTCTTCTCCTTCTATTTATCCAGCGACTGCAAAGACCAGCCACAGGCCAGCTTCGACTGCATCCATCAATATGTCTCAAGGTACGAAGTGACTACAAATGCAGGGAGCCCCCAAAGTGTTGAACGCAGCCTCTGATTTGTTTGGAGTTGGGAAAGATTTTTCTATTTAAAGCACTTCCCATGTGTCTAGGGTGTATTCACACCTGCACTATTTGGAAATATTAGCCCAGAGTGAATGTTGATCCTACAAAGTACATGATCCTTCATCTTTTGTTTAGCCACAGCGCTGCCAGCATGTTTGGGTCAAAGCACGCAGAGCACACGCTCCTCCCGCTTGACGCTGTTCCAACAATGTAGAAAAATAGCATGGCAAAAGGAATGAGCTGCTCTTGACACTCAGAATTGTTTTGCAGCTCTAATAATAACAAAAATATGCAGAATAAGAATGCAGCATGTCGTAATTGCATGTTTTCCTCCATTTGTGGGTTTGTACTTTCTGTGCCAGCCTCGTCATTTCCGTCCAATGGGAGCGCCGATCATCACACGCATCAGTGTGTTTGCAGGGTATAGTTAATGTGCAAAAAAAGTACGATGTGAATACCAACTGCACCAAATGAAAAAAAAAAAGTCCACTTTTGCTCCGGACCAAACAAGCGGACCAAAGGACTTTTCTTTAGTCACTCCTCTGTGACATACTTATTGCAAAATACACCGATGATTGAGAATTGTACTGCATTTTTCACACCGTATTTCTTGCTGAAATAAGCCCTGGTTCATTCAAGTAAGGGACTGTAGGCCCTGCCTCATGCACTGCTTGGGCAATGGAAACTTAGCAATGGCTGAAAATCAAAACTCCCTGCATTTGGGACAGATTCACCTTTTTTCCCCTTCACAATTCTTCAGCTGTCCGTGAACGTCATCGCAAGGAACTGCCAGCTCCTTTGTGCAAGATGGGATCAACTGTTTCGTGCCTGACGGCTGATCAAATAGTTTGATTGAGTTGTTTCCTCCTGTTGCTGCACAGCAAGAGCTCCATTTCTAGTCTCGTGCTTGTCATTTTCTAATAAGATAAATGACAGTATTTTTTTCAAACAGTTTTTTACCCTTTTTTTTTCCCCCTCATCTCTTTTGCTTGCTTTTTCCCCACAAGTGAATTGATATTTCCAAGAGAAAGGCTCGAAAGTGTGCAGTCATGCGTGCAACTGAAGCTGAACAGTGATTATGTGTGTGACGCATGTCTTTTGTCCTAGAAGAGTTTTTTTTGCAAGGCAGCCGTTTGGAGCCAAGTTTGACCGAGCCAAGCTCGAAGTTTTCCACAGGCCGTATGCTGCCTTGAACCTTTTGTCTTTTTACCATGTAGCATGCCGGGCTATATCCAGTCTATGACATAACGTAGAGTAACCTCTGCCGTCTTGGCCAGCTCGCACTGCAAAGCACATTCTGTTGCCCCGAGTCGATGTTGGTATGCCGCTGTGCTCACTGGACTTTGTCTTTACGGTGTTGACAACCTAAAGCTCCTGCGGCTCAGCGTCTCTCTTTTGTGTTGTTGGTTTTGCAGTGACGGCCGCGAGCAGCTGGAAGGTCAAGGGGTCATCCAGGACAAGATCACCGTATGCGCCACCGAGGACTCCTATCAGATGACACGCGAGAGGATGTCTCAGGTAGAGAAGGATAGCTGGAGCCGTTCCGCCATCGAGATAAAACCCGGAGCCACACATCCCAGTAAGTATTCACCTCGATCGAGTGTCTCACAGCCTGAAAGTTGTGTGTTTGAGCCCCGGTTTCATGGCATCCCCGTAAGAACTTATTAACCATGTATAACTTACAATGAACAAAAAGAAACCTCAAAGTCAACTGTTTTTAATATCTTAGAACATTTTATTAGTGCGCATTTAGTCATAATTTTCGCTGCTTTTCTTTTTTACTTATCAGTGATGACATTCCTGTAGTCTGATTTAGATTTTCCAACATTTTTTAGCAATTGCTTGCCATGAAATTCCATTGAAGCTCGCATGCAGCATTAGAAAGAAAAAATAAAGAAAAACCACGAATTGGCCCACAATGACATTTGACCAGCGTCTGACTTTAAACTATTGTTGCAGATCCAAATATTATCGAAAGACAGTTCGTTCCTGTTTTTTTTTTTTAAATAGGACCATAACTCCCAATAATGTTCTTTACGTACATGAAAAACGTTTTTTTCTTTTTAATGTACGTAAAGAAACATTTTTAAAACCAACTAATGGGATTGCTCGCTTGTTAACTCCCATTGACTTCCACGTGTTCATATGTTACGAATCACCAGCATCGTAAAACATATTCATCAAACTTGTCGTTACGCACTTGCCAGCTTCTTTCTTCTTTTTTTTATTCCTCTTCAGCGCTTGCTGCAGTTACGCAAGATTGTTTCCTGGCAGCACTGTCGGACCCCCGTGTCGTGCTGAGCTCCAGACTCTTGCTTAAACTCTTTTGACCAAACTTAGCCCTTGTGAATTGTGTAACAACTGTTTTTAAGGTGAAGATGCGCATGGTCAAGCCTCCAATCGCTGTGCTCTGTATTGACCTTTTTCGCTTTCGGACATGCTGTTAAAACACACATCACAAGGCGTGTCATTACCTCTAGAAGAGTCATATGGTCGACGAGCATACGTCTCACTCTTGCGTCATGTTTTGCAAAACGTGATTTATGGCTGACATTACAGATAAAATTGCAGCGCATATTTTGCGGTTGTAATTGAAGCGCATACTGTGTGACCTTCAAGGTGCAGATTAATGTGTAATAGGATTAGCGAGGCGAGATAGCTCTTACCCATGCCCTAACATGCTCGACAAGCTGTCTGCTAAAGTGATCATTTTCACTATTGCGTTTTCCGTGGGGGATCACAAAAAAAAAAAAAAAAAACAGGAAAGCCAAAGCAAAAAGTGAAAACATACGACAAAGTAAATATGAAGATGAAAAATATCAATTGTTTCCTAATTCGATAATTAATTCCAAATTCCTTACACTAGGAGTGTTCAAATGATGATTTCTGTTTAACTGAACAAGCCTGTGCATTGTAAATGCAGCCGTAGAGTTACTCATAAAGCTCATTATCGCGCAGTATATCCGCTTGTGACTAAGCAGGCTGTTGTGTACCGTGCGCTCAGGTAAAAGCGTCAAGATCCATAAGAGGCCGCCCATCGCGTCCGCATCAGACAGCAGCTTCTGCAAACCTCCTGCGCCCAGCCGGTGGAGCGGCAGCATGGCCTCGCTCCACCAGAAGCCCCTCAAGGAGCGCATCATTCATCTGCTGGCTCTCAAGTCCTACAGGAAGCCGGAGCTCCTGCTGTGGTTGGAGAGGGAACGGGTTGGTCCCAAGGACAAGGCGGAGCTCGGAGCCATATTGGAAGAGGTATGAGGAAGCGCATATACTCGTTGGACACTACATCGGGTACACCCGCACAGTTGAATGAGATCACAAACAGGATTGTATCAACAATTCTGCTTTTAGATAAACGACAAGGCCCGATGTCACAGAGGCATTTATTCAAATTGGTTGTTTGTAATGATGCACAACATACATATTTCTATTATTTGTTGACATAATTTAATAAATGTTATTAGGGGTGCACAGCTCACAGTTTTCTGGCCCATCACCAATCTTTAAAAAGCCTAACCTGCCCGATTTTTTGCCTATCGGACACCTTAAATGTTCCATTCTTGTTTTATTGTAGAACATTGAACGATATCTGTGAAACCATATAAAGGGGGCTGTGTAAACCGCATGTAATTGTTCACAGCGGAAAAGGGCAAAGACCGACTTTTTCAGCCCGCTGCGCAAGGAGATAAGATCAGTGGACAAGATTGGTTTTATTTTCAGGGATTGGCCAATCGCCGATCCCACAAAATGAAGGAAATCGACTCTGGTATCGATTTCGGCCAATCGATTGGTGGATCCCTAATTTTCACAATAGGATTCAAATTGATGTCCATTCAAACTGGAGGTTAAACCAAGACAGAAAGAACAAAGATGGAGAAATACAAAAAGCCTTAAGAATTGAGGCAGACGAGGTGCAACAAAAGAGAAATTATGGGATGCATCCGTGGTTTTTTTGCACACACTTATGTTCCCCTGCGTGTAATTGGGTCAGTGCTGTACTTATCTCTGCAGCCGTGTTTGTTTTGGGGACGGGATGTCTGCAGCCTGCAAAAGCTCATTTACGGTAAACTTCAGACACAGAGACTCTCACCCCATTAGGGACAAGATTGAAATCTGCAAGAGGAAGAAGTTTGGAAGTTACTCATTACAATCATTACAACAAGAGTATCGCTTAAGACAACAGTAGACGAGTGTGGGATACAAAAATAGAAGGATGAGATGGAAATGGAGAGAGACTTATTTTTAATGGTATGAAACCAGAAAACTGTAAAGTTTTGCGTGACTGTTTTTTTTTTCAGGTGGCAAAAGTGAACCCAAAAGATAGCAGCTACCTCCTGAAAGAGGACTTCTACAAGTACGTGCGGAGGGACTGGCCTGGCTATAGCGAGGAGGAGCGACAGCTCGTGAACAGGTTGTTGTCAAGGTGTGTTTGATTGACAGCTATGGAGTCTCTGTTAGTGCAATACACAACAAAAGACATTTCTGTTTGATGTGCGGAAAAACGAATTGGGGCCGTTTCACGGGATCTGTCTATTTTCAGGAAGTTGCCGCCTTACGTGCACGGCAATTGGAGGAATCCTCAAGGCAATGAATCAATCGTGAAACCATCCGAGGACAGAATGCTGATGCATCACAGCCTGACAAAGAACCCGGTAGCGGTAAGTCGTCAAACGTTATTAAACGTTTGCTAGATTGCCTGAATAATGTGTCTCTCGTTCTTGCAGAAACGCCCCGTGCCTGCAGACAGTCTCCAAGCTCTGGCCGCAAAGAGACAAAGACAAATTGATCAGAGGACACAACCGCAGCCATTTATGAACGGACTCTTAAACAATAAGGGAGCGCCTACCACTGATCCTCTTACTTTCCACACTAAAACTGACTTCCAAGGGACAAATACCACCATAGGGAGCAACGTTAGCGACCACCGGCACGATTCTCCTGGAGAGCAGAAAATGTCGAGCACCCCCGACGTATCGGAGACCGACCAGCACAAAACCAAAGCGATGTGCCGCGACCCACCTCGGGCAGACTTGGAATGCCCTCAACAGCAGAGGAAGAAGAAATCCAAAAAGCATAAAGACAAGGAGCGGGAAAGATTGAAAGACCACCAGGACAAAAAGTGGTCAGAGGGGAGTCCAGATCTCAAGCATGAGCAGGACAAACTTGAGAGTAAGGCAAAAAAAGTATTTTCCTAAATTTCAAACTCGCTGGTCGCAACATTAACTACATCCGCATAATCTAGTCATGAGACCCCAAGCAAAAGTTGGACACAACATAATGAGGCTCAAATTTGTACTTTTCGAAAGGGGCCACTGCTCCCTTTACGCAGAGTAAGCACATTGCCAAGCTTTTTAGCGTTTAATACGAGTGGAACGTGACACCAAGAGGTTGAGAATCCATATTGGAATTCAGCTTTATTTTCATTTATTCTTTATGATTTGGAAATGCATCGCACCATACACGTTTCTCTCACGCAGCTGCAAAACCCATCTCAGCCTGCTGCAGATTACAAGCACAATAATAAACAGACTCTTGGTCATACGTCAGTTGATGATTCTGCAAAAGATGCACTAGCGTGCAAAATTCTCGTGTCATGTTATGCAAGCTCTTCTAATTACCACAACAACTGAAAATAAGACACAAATCAAGAAAATTGCAATGACGCCGTTCTGTATTATGAAGCGATTGCATGCACCAATGTGTCAAAACTTGGATGAGTGCGGTGCAGTCTGAATGTAGGACTTTCTTTTTCACTGCGTCAATAAAATAGAATTTTGCATCTTCGAGTATGTGACATTTGGGCACTGTTCAGTGTATATTCTTCTCCATCCACCACAAAATAGCAATTTCACCACACCACTGTGATCTCTAATCTCCCACTGCACTTAGACAGCCTAATCTCTTAAGAATGGGTGTGTTTGCACCCCTAAACTCTCTCTCTCTCTCTCTCTCTCTCTCTCTCTCTCTCTCTCTCTCTCTCTCTCTCTCTCTCTCTCTCGCTCTCTCGCTCTCTGTCTCGCTCTCTCGAGTGTTGGGCCTGTTATGTTCCTGACTCACTCGACAACAGTTCTTTGGCTCCCTAAAGTGACACCTCCCCTGATGCCTCTCACCTGTGTGCTCGTCTGCGGCTTCGAATGGACATTTTTAAGTGTTATGCACTGTGGGTTACTTTACCGTCTCATGTTGTTCATATCTTAATCTCTTGTGTGTTGTGTGTGTGTGTGTGTGTGTCTGTTTTAGATTGCGAAATCACTCATGGCTTGGATTTGGCGGAGAAAACGGATTATATGAAGTAAGTGTGAACATGATTTTTCTTGTGATTTCGCATATTTTACAATATTTTACTGGAACCTGCAAACTCCATTTCCATATTTCTACTGATAGTCAATGCCAATGGGGGGAGGTGTCTATAGCTGAGAGGCCTTTTTGTACAAATGATTTTTTTTTTATGTTGTGTGGCACAGTGGTCAACTGGTTAGCATGTCGACCTCACAGTACAAGAGGCGCAGGGTTCGATTCCGAATTAAGCCTTCCCATGTGGAATTTGCATGTTCTCCCCGTGCCTGCCTGGGTTTTCTCCGGGTACTCCGGTTTCCTCACACATTCCAAAAACATGCATGGCAGGTTAATGGGACACTCAAAATTGTCCCTCGGTGTGAGTGTGTGCGTGGAGGGTTGTTCGTCTCTGTGTGCCCTGATGGCAACCAGTTCAGAGTGTGCGCAGCCTACTGCTCGAAGACAGCTGGGATAGGCTGCAACGCCCTCACCACCAAACGATAGTTTCAAATAATGGATGGATGGTTTTGAAAAACAACATCTGTCAGCTGCTGCTATCTTGTGCCAGAAAATGGAATTGCAGTGTCCAGAAATTAAAACGTTACAAATGAACAGCTTTTAGTGGTATTAATTCGAACAGCATGTCATGTCATTCTGTGATAATTTCCCCAATGTTATGATTATCGGCATACACTAAATTGGGTGTCCATTTGCAGCGTTTATGTCAGGATCACAAGCGTGGAGCAGCGTCAACGCTACCAGGAGGATTTCAGCGCCGAGTACGACGAGTACAAAGACCTGCACACCCGAATAGCTACCATCACTCACATGTTTGTTCAGCTCGCATCCAAGATCAAGAGCATGTCACCCGGGACGAAAGAACACAAGGTGCGTTCTCTTCGAAAATCGGACTTCCAGTGCTACACAGCAGTGGCTGTTGAAGAGTTTCTTGCTGCGATATTTACATGATGTTTTACTTTTAATAGGTAATGGAAGATCAAATTTTAGAAAAATACAACAAGTATCGAAAGGTAAGAAACCTTATCTATAGGGTTTCGTTACTTATTTGTCATTATTATCCGTATTATTAAAACAGATTCCATATTTCCATGCATAGCGCCTTTTTAGTGTATAAAGAGGCATTTATTGAGGGAGACCTTCATTGATTAAAATGATGTCTATTTTTTTTAAAAATATTTTCCCTCAATATTGAATTAAAATGAGATGTTTTTGTGTTATGTTTTATTTTAAATATATACATGTTTTTAGATGACGTCGGTCATCTTGTTGGAATGTTTAGTATATTTTGCTCAGGAATGTTTTGAACTTTATTCAGCACTTTTTACTCGCCTGTAGACTTTAACTTTATAGATGCCTTGTAAAAGTAATTACAGTCACATACTGGTATCGCCTGTTTTTTTTTTTTTCTACCAGCGTGGAGATAAAAGGCATCCAGTTGAGGTGCGGTGCTTATTATTAATTGGGGTGCGGCATCTTTTAGACCGTAGTATCTGAGGAAATACTGTAGGTTATTTTTGGTTGAATCATGAAGCTCACCAACCCTTTTAAAACTGAGAGCCTCTTTTTACTGTACTGCACTGATTCATGTGTGGGGCTACCAGTTTACACACCGACTAATGATATTCATTTATCGCTTACAATAATCAGAAAATGGTTAAATAACCTATGCAACGTTTTATTTCTATCAATCTCCACCATTGTTTGCACTTACCGTTTCAAACGGTCACTTCTGCCACATTCCTAGAAACTCACATTGTGCCATTACTGGTGAGCTATTTTTAGAACAGGCCCATGGGTTACTCATGTGATCCTTTGGGACTAACTGGTGGACTGGGTCTCACATTTTTAATACACTTCAATAATAAGTTGATCTGTTTTATAATTGGCACAAATAAATATTCATTCATTCATTCATCTTCCGAACCGCTTTATCCTCACTTGGGTCGCGGGGGGTGCTGGAGCCTATTCCAGCTGTCTTCGGGCAGTAGGCGGGGGACACCCCGAATTGGTTGCCAGCCAATCGCAGGGCACACAGAGACAAACAACCACGCACACTCACGCTCACACCTAGGGACAATTTAGAGCGTTCAATCCGCCTGCCATGCATGTTTTTGGAATGTGGGAGGAAACCGGAGCACCCGGAGAAAACCCACGCAAGCCCGGGGAGAACATGCAAACTCCACACAGGGAGGCCGGAGCTGGAACCGAACCCGGTACCTCTGCACTGTGAAGTCGACGTGCTAACCACTGGACTACCGGGCCGCCCACAAATAAATATGTTGTTTAAAAAAAAAAATGCCATCGATGCTTCAATGTCACACCCAATCAAATCCAGATCTGATCAAAAGTCCTTCGTACTTATTGTCATGCAAGATGTTGAGATATTTCTGTCCTGAAAGATGCACGGTTATGACGTGGGTTGACTCTGTCCACAGAAATTTCCAGACTACCAGGAAGAGAAGAAGCGCTGTGAATATCTGCACCAGAAACTCTCGTTTATCAAGCAGCTCATCGAGGACTACGACATCTCTCGAACCTCCTCGTAGCGTCGGCTCTCCCTTCACATTGGATTCAGTTCATCGGGGAGATTTTTTTCACGAACAATATCTGGTCCACAAGTGATGGAAAGGTTTTTAGAAGAGGCCCCCCCCCCCCATCCACCCCCAAAAACGGTCCAAGGAGAGAGACGTTAAACTCGGCAAAATCATCTTGGTGCATCCACCAGAATCATTGGAAATCCGAAGAGCCTGTTTAACTCATCAGTACACATCAGAGTTGCCTCCTTTCAAGTGTTCCAAGAAAGCCTTCTGGTCTGCGGCTTAGCTCGTGCCTATTTTCATTTTTTTTCTGCCGTAGCATTGACATTTTGACGTTTTCTTTTTTTTTGGGGGGACGACATACTAAAGCTAAATATTATATTTGTATAGTTACAAACCCTTCTTTATTAATTCTACTGTTTAATTGCAGCTCATGTTCCTTTAGGATGTCCTCCGAAATTCACGTAAATCGAGGGTGGTGGAACATTCTTGTCAGTTTTGTATAAAGTCCTCCATCCTAAATTTATAGAAAATATATGATCCAATGATCAAACAAATGCTTCTAATTGTTATGTGCATCTGCGGATTCAGTGTCTCTTTATAACTGCCCTCTGTCTCGCACCGCTGTGAGGGTTGTTTGTCTGGTCACTTCTTTTATTTTGAAAGAATGACTCTTCTCTCATTTCAGGTCACTTACCCTTTCCCCGTGTCAGCCCCGCCCTGAAGGTTTCCACCTGTTGCCACTTACCTTGTGTTTAAATGGTCCCTCGTCTCCCTTTGTCCTGTGCCAGTGTGTTTCGTCCTTGTGCGCACACTCCAGCCTCTCTCGCCACAGATCTGACCAGTTCTTGCCTTGTTTCCTCAGCCTTGCCGTTTTGAGTTGTCAGTCGCTGATCCTCAAATATATCTTTGTACTTTGAACCCTGCTACTGTGTCCTGTGTCCAAGCCTGGTTCTGACACTCTGAGTTTTTAATAGGGAATGGAAGGCCAGATTAAATCCTATCACCGGCCCTCAGATCCCCAACTCTAAATTGAAGTTTTTATTGAGTGCAGTCTTTCACTTCCTCTCGTAATTGACGACTGGTGGAAAATATCGGGTGACATGATTAGACTTCCGCCTAATACAACGATGTGAAACAAAGTAATTTTCTCGGAACTGCTGATGTATTTATTTTAAGACGGTCCTCTTCTGTCCTTTATTGCGGGCCTTGTAGATTACAGGTCACATGATGTAATCGAAGCACTCAGACAGGGAGCTGAATAACCTTTTCGCCTTATGTAACTCAAAAGTGTCTGTTGTCCCTTTTACATTGCCCATGGAAGCCAGCATTCACCCCCGGGGTCAATGTTATATACAAACAGCATCACAGTGGAATGGGGGGGAATGAATTCTGCTTTCAGAGCACCTGCGTGTGGAATAATTCTGTTACCACCCTGTTGTTTGGAAAGCCATCGCCTGAGTATTTCACACAGGATATCAGACCAAATTGTCTTAGACAAGGACATTGTGAATATTGTGGAAAATGTCATTTATCTCAATAATTTAAAAAATAAAGTCTAATATCATATAGGAATTAAAACCCAAAATGTACTTTTACATACGAATTCTTGAGGTTTTATTATAGGTAGGAATTTGACTTTGGAACTGGATTTTCTTTTAATCTAACTTTTTTAACCCAGGTTTGGGACTGGCAATAGTTGGGTATTTGGCCATTTGCTCAGAATTGAACCTGTGCCCTCTGCTCAAAAGACATGGAGGCTACCACTCCAGCACCAGAAAGTTGCTGTTCTGTATAACAGCACAAAAATCATGGTGCAAAGTCAATCCACTCATTTTCTGACCTCTGAGGTGATATTGAAGCTATACCAGGTGCGGCTGTTTAGAACTTGCCCTCCTCTCCTTTTGTCTTGAAAGTAATTGTCACTATCTGACATCGGCATATGGCCACAAGTGCTTTGAGCTTCACGCAAAAATACTGTTACTACTGTAGATGATGTCATCTCTCAGGTCAACTTTGATGCCCCTGCCTTGCCATTTCTGACATTTTCTTAAATGCAGATGTAATGACAGATGACGGGAGAACGAAATAGTGGATTTTCCAAGCAGTGTGAAAGGCGCTCTTGACGTGACGTTGGCCTCTCCAAGGGAGCACACCATACATTTTGAAGGTGTTCTCTTATTCACATTATAGGGGGGGAAAAAAACAACATTCCACAACCAGAATAGTGGAAGTTTTGGCAGGCTACAAAGCATGATGGTACCATAGTTAACAGTTAATGTATGAAATTTAAATGAATAAAGTCACATATTTACTGTAAGTCCAAACTTATGAGCTCATACAATGACTGAAGGGATCAAAATAAGATGGTTGGTTCAGGTAACAATGAAGCTCTATTGGCAAACAAAATAAAAGCAAGCACTTGCTACATGTTCTGATACTTGTTGGTCTTTCATATAATCGCCTCCAAAGAATTAGCCTAAAGCTGCAACCTTGTGACTTTGTGACATTTTCCGGAATAGTTGTCTTCATAAGGGTCGCGGTTGGGTTGGGACCTATACCCGAACTTGACTTTGTCTAAGAAGCAGGGTACGTCCTGGACTGAATACCAGTCAATCACAAAGTAAGGGTAGTCGTGAAACTAATTCATCTATTCCACAGTAAAATAATAGCTGACTTTGTTTAGAAAATGTTAGACATATATGATAAGAACTTACTTTAAATGTAGGTAGACACTTTTTTTTTGTATTAAACATAGTTTAAGCATGCAAATTCAAAGTGGTGTTTCTAGCCAAGTTTATGGTTTCAAAGTAATATTTTAAAAGTAAATATACTTCTGATGGTGCCCTGCCAAATACAGCCCTTTTATTGGCACTCGTCACACGAAACACTCATGGCAAGTGAGTGCATCTGACCTGTTGCTTGCTTCCGCTCTCTCACCCCGCGACAACATTCCGTAACTACAGTACGTCGTTTCCATGGAGACGCTGTTGTCAGGACGACAAGGACGCGGCACACAAAATCTTCGTTCAATTCTAATTTATTTAGAAGTTCTTCAAGCGTCGTCTCAATTCGCAGGCGGTCGTTTCAACTCAACACTTTAATAATCTGTTTTAAAAGGACACCACAAATTGGTAAGTAAACAAGCGGTTCATTAAAACCAGCGAGCGTAGCAATAAATGGCGTGATGCTACGTACTGATGTTTAGCTTTATGTTTTCAACAGTTGGCATTAGCTAACGCAACTTTACAGGTATGGAAGTTTTAAATTCCTTTGACTTGACTGGAATAACTTCAAGGCATATGTGAGTTGTATGGCTTTTCTTTACTAGGGTTGTCCATGTATAACAGAAAAGGTTCAGCAGAGTCAGAAATGACGGCTGCTGCCAGTGCGAGGAAATTCATAAAGAAACCAGCCACGTACCACTTGACCATTGCCACACAGGTAAGGACTTTCAATTGCCTTCTTTTCCTTAAACATTGGCGTGTATTTAGTCAACTGCAAATAGTACACGGCAGTTATTTTTTATCGTACAAGGGTCTCCGGTTAAGACATACCGATACTACATTTTGAGTATGGAATGGGGTGGGGGGGGGGGGGTACCGATACAAAATATTGCTACAGGTATCGGACCGATCCCAGTCTTTTGTTTACTGGCTGTTTTACTGTCAAGAAGTCACGGTTTGTTTAAAACAACAACAACATGATATGTAAACAAACAAACGTGACAGTTAAATATTTACACAAATTCAACTGCTAATAACACCAACACATACATAGTACAAGGATTAATGATAACTTCATTAATTAATGTATTGCATCACACAATGCATTCTAGTAACCTGCTGCATGTTGTGTAGTAGACACACGAACAAAAGACATCCGTTTCAGTCTGGCATTTATTTTTTCGAGTGGAGGATGCAACATGTCAAAGAAATGGAACGACAGTATGGGGTGGGGCATCTATTTTCAAATGAAATATGTTCTCAGAACAACATTTCTGCTCGTGTTTTCACTTATTTCTCTGTCCAACTTGTTTTGACCGTTATCTGTGTCATCCTGCAGCTTCCAGAGAACATCAATTGCCTGGCCTCTTCAGATGACGGCACATACCTTAGCCTGGGTCACTCTGGCGGCTTTTCTGTGTGGCATGCGAGTAGTCTGAGCAGTGAGTCCGAGTGGCTGCAAGACAAACTCGAGATTACTTCCATTCACATGACCCGCACCAGTGAAACTGCCTATTTGCTTGGCACGATTGACGATATGGGTTGGTCCTATGCACTCGGCCATCCTGTGTCATTTGAGGAGATTTAAACAGCACATTCTGCATGTCATCATTTGTGTGTAATCTACATCTTCCGTGTCAATGAAAGTTAAATTGTGAAAACGGTGTCTTCTCAGGTGTTGCCAGAGTCTTCGTGTATAACTTAGACGGCATTTATCCCTTTAGTGTTATTAACTTGCTGGTGAGTTTTGGGAAAACAGTGCTGTGGTTACATTCATACAGAATGCGTACAGTATTTGATTCACTTTTGTTTCCTTTTTTCAGGATGATATAAATAAGAGAAGTGTTTGCTTGTCCTTTGAAATATCTAAAGGAGGCGAACATGGTGCTATAATAATGAGGTGTAAGTTGGGTTGTTTTTATTTTACCATTTTCAACTATTTTGTTCCTGTAGTTGTAATCCAGACTTCATATTTGAACATAAAATTCAATATCTGCTTTCAGGCAACAGTGAAATTTGGCTCGAAATCTATTACTTTCCCATCCAGGACTGGCTGAGAGAGTTAAAGGTAGTATAGTCTAGTTTGTTATTGTAAATACAGTACTATTTAGTGTACCAAATATATTATCAAAACTCTTTCAACATATTATGTAGTGTATCGTAGAACATGATATACCATGTGAAAAAATATTTGCTCCCTTCTCAAAATCATACATTTTTTGCATAGTTTCCCCGTTTCAATGTACAGTGGACCTCCGCATACTCACAGTTCGGCACCAGTGGATTTGCATATTTGAATTTTTTTTTTCCCCATAATACCGATTTTTTATTTTTCCCTATTTGCCTCCCGTTTTTTTTTTTTCCTTCGCTAAATTTTTGGGGTTGAAAAAAAAATTCCCCCCAATCATTCTTTTCACTCTTCACAGTTGTCCCTTTCCCACATGAATAGCAGGGGTCCACTGCACTATACTGTATATTATATGGCCTTGGGCATGTATACTTAATGTGTTTAAATGAAATACGGACCAATTTGACTCATGATTGCATTTTTTACAGGATCCCAAAATTTCAGCGAACATGAAATGGTCGCCTGCTGTTCGTGTCAATAGAGTCAATCCATCAACAGGTATTATTATTTAAAAAAAAAAACACGACGCAATCGAATCGAGAATGCAGAAAATAACATCACATGTTTTTGTTGATTAGCAGCAACCGCGATAGAGTTCCCCACCATCTTATCTCACTTTTTAGTTTTGGATGAAACGAGCGAGCCGCCCAGGTAAAACAAAAGCTTGCACCGGAGGCTGAGACAGTCTGTTGCTAATTGTGCTGCGTCTTTTCCAGACAATGCACTCCACACTTTCTTCTGCGCTGTGGTCACTCCTGTGAGAAGAATAAAGCAAAGCCAGGTTTGTATCAGAAAATTGTGACACCGTTACTGCCGTGCTACCTTTCAAACTACCTTGTGCATTTGCAATACCAAAATTACATTGCGCGGTCTTATGCTATATACATCAAGACTGTACATTTACAATACTGGACTACTGTGAACTTAAACCAAATGTAGGTCTGTGCAAAATTCAATTCCAGTTACGATTACTGTATTACACTCAACGATTACAAAATTCACAAAATGGTAAAAAATGACAATTATGCCTGTGTAATATTGTTCGAAGAGTATTCATTTTGCAATGTCTAATACTATAGTGAGCATACTTGAGTTCATCATTTGCACTTGATAGATGCATTGAAATTGTTTATATAAATGTCATGCCAGGCAATTTACAAGTGTATGGAAACTAAACTCCAATGCATGTTGGAGTCCAATGTTTGTTTATACAAGGAAGCCATACTTCAATGTATACATTTGCACCTTAAAAAAAATTGTTCTGATTATAATTTTATACATTTTGTTTCATCTTAAAGGAACCTAAATCGTGAGTGTTGCAAATAATTTATTTGTCTCAATATTTTTTACATTGAAACATTTTAATGTTTTCTTACCAAAAAACCAATAAAAATAAGCGATCGACAGAATAATCGTGATTTCAGTTATTTCCAGGAAGTATCCTTGCTAACATTCTCTTCCATCTTATAGGATCCCCGCACGCTGTTTGTTTTTGGTGGAACGGAAGTTACAATCTTCTCTACCTGACACTATCCAAAACTCCAAAGGCCAAACAAGGTCAATGCGGATATAATACAGCTCGAGATTCAGCATCCATACAAAAGCTGAAGTGCTGCATCACGAACGTGTTTGACCTCTTCTGTTGCAGAGCAGATCCTGAACCGTGCCCATTGGTGCTGTGGCCCAACGCAGCTGAAATCATCTGCTCTGCCGTCAGTCGGTGCACTCGTTTCATTGCGCTTGGCCTCAGCAATGATTTGCTGTGTGTCTGGGACAGGCTGTCTGGTGAGTATGTCCATCATCAATAATCAAATTGATACAGTTTCATTGAAAAAAGAAAAAAAATTCAAGTAGGAATTCAAAATGATTTTTATCTTTGCCATTGCTAGTACGCGATTGCTTGTGCTTGTGACACATCTCTGAAAGACATTTTGTCTTGCCTACATAGGGGACATGTCCCAGAAAATATAAGAGTCAATAGAGGAGATGATTGAAAAGATTGGTACAAGGGATTCTGTGACTCCTGCCAGGTCCCCTTTGTTCCTTTGAGTCACAAGCTCAGCAGGAGTGCTATTCGCTTTGTCAAACCACTCGCTGCATGCTTGTTAGCGTGCTACAAAACACCCCACCCCATGCACACTGTGGCGTCAAAACATCCATCCATCCATTTTCAACACCGCTTATCCAGAACAGGGTCACAGAGGGATAGCTGGAGCCCCTCCCAGCTCACTTGGGGCAGAAGGCAGACTACACCTTGAACGGGTTGCCAGTGAGTCACAGGGCACATATAAAGGCGAACAAACATTCACACCCACATCCACACCGTTGCTGAGCACGAACTGATCCCATGGTGCTCGTACACAAGTCAGGCGAGTGTACCACTACACCACTACAGCGACTTGGCATCACAACATCAGTCTTAAATTATAGCGTAGAGATATGCATTGAATCACTTAAATTTACAATCCGTGGCCAACTGTCTTACACTATGTGCTCTAGAACCAGGTGCTACATCCTTAAAATGAGTATTTAACCAAAATGTCCGATTTCTGATGGAATAGTTTTTTCCCTTGTCCTTCATAAATGACATCATTAATGACTATTATTTTTCTTTTTTCTTCCATGCATCCATTCATCCATCTATCCATTTTCTGATCCGCTTTATCCTCACAAGTCTCACGGGGGGTGCTGGAGCCTATCCCAGCTGTCTTCAGGCAGTGGGCGGGGGACAACCTGAACCCGTTGCCAGCCAATCGTAGGGCACACAGAGACGAACAACCATCCGCGCTCACACTCATGCCAAGGGACAATTTGCAGTGTTCCATCAGCCTTCCATGCATGTTTTTGGAATGTGGGAGGAAACCAGAGTACCCAGAGAAAACCCACGCAGACCTGGGGAGAACATGCAAACTCCACAAGGGGGGATCAAACCCGCAACCTCCGCTAACCACTGGGGGCTGCCTCTTTTTTCGTTGTTATTTTTATTTTTTCTTGATGGGATTTACTTTAGGTAATTTATCGAGCATAATGCACACTTGTCTAGTCTCCCCCCACCACCCCAATCCATTCATCTGATTTTCCTTTGTGCTCACATATTGTCCCCAATTTGCTGTTATTATTTTACCTCAGGAAAAAAATTCCGCTTGGAAGCACGTACCTCGGATCAAAACCTTCCAACTTGTCGATACCTTTACAACATGTAAATGGTTACCAAATGGCTTTGATGACATGTCAATAAATTTCTTACCACCACTATAAAATATATATATTGAAACCTCAAAAACAAGCATTTAATATGTGAGGATAAGCGTTTCGGAAAATGGATGGACGGATGTTAAAAGCTCTTTGATCCCATGAGGTGAAGCCGTTGTACCTAATGAAGCATCTGTTGGGTGCGCATTAGACTCCCATGTGCACACTTTTTGATTAAGAGTAAGAAGCATGAGCTCCAAATTTCACTTTAGTGGCAAAGGTAAACAAAAATACAGCGTAGTTATGCGAGCCAGCTGCTGTGACATCTGAAAGAAGCCCCCCGCAGCTCTGGTACGCAGCTGCACATTTTATGATAGCGTGACCCGATGAAAGATATATTTAGCATTCCCCCCCTCTGAGGAACTCAGCCAAAACACTATAATGAGGCTACATCAGTCCGTGGAAAGAAAAGCGCTTGATTGACTGCCAAGGTAACAGACATTTGTCGGTTTATTAACCCCTTCAATTTAGCTACGGAGCCGTGTGATTGTGACTTCCTCATATTTCTCTCCCTCAGGCTCTCCGTTGTCCATCTCCGGAGTCTCAACAGACAGTGCCTTCCTCAGGCTGCAATTTGTGGATTACTGGCCTGCGTGCCCTGATAATACCCAGGCTTTAATCGCGGGTGAAATCCACCTTGTGACGCTTTGCGAGAGCGGAGCCGTTCACGTCATAAGCACGGGCCGAGGAGCAGCAACCCGCACTGAGCAGCTCTCTCCAAGGTTCCCGCGGCTCTTCGCTATTTCTACATTGAAGATTAGATAAGATAAGAACACCTTTATTAATCTCACAATAGAGAAAATCCCAATTCACAGCAGCAAAGTTATGAAAGGAAGAAGTAGAAGAACAAAATATAGGAGCTGCTGTATAGGCAGCCACTCTCGCGGCGCCAGCTTGAAGTCAAAATACATTGAATACATTGAACCCGCGTTTATCGCAGATGATCTGCGCCACACGCATCCTCAAAAGGTGAAATTGTGCAAAATGTGTTTGTTTTAATCGTTTTAACACATTTGGGGCCCGATATTTTGTCGACAGGTGCTCGTGTGCTCGGCAGAAAAACGAGTGCATCATCAGTTTACGTGCCAGTGCAAAACCCCGTTTGGGAATTTGACAGACCGTGTTGCATATCAGTGAGCTTTCCTGCTGACTAAGGCCGTTTTTTTTTTTTTTTTTTACGCGCCCCACAGCCCACCCGTTGTCATACATTGATGCCCACCCAAACAAGAGTTTGTAATTGCCGATAGATTCCACAAGGTGTTGGCAAAGCACTACTTATGTCTAAATGAATCAAATATGCGGGGGTTTATTGAACACATACACTTCTGATTCAAATAAATTCTCATCACTTATTTCACGCGCAGGCCAAAAGACTGCGGCGACCTGCCGACTGTTATTGCGTCAGTGTCCTTCCTTCAGGGCCTGGTAGGAAAACACTTTATTGAAAGCGGAAATGATGAATCAAGCTGTTGCCAAACCTGTTTTTGTTCTCCTTTGCGTTTCTGGGAAAAGTTGCTGTCGGTGCGCCGAAATGGGAAAATGTTCCTGCAAGATGTCGTCAACACAGCCACGGTGTGCGTCTTGAGCCTTCCTGCTCATCATCAGCTGGCTACCCCCTGCAATCCCATCTATTCTCTGAATGTCAATCAGCGAATTCTCTTCATACGAGGTACAAAAAAAAAAAAAGGCGAACTCCTGGGCTCATTTATTCACTAGCTCTCTACTCTCTGCAAGTAGAGAGCTAGGCAGCTATGTGAAAGATGGAATGAGGAGGCACGGAGGCCTTTTTGTACAAATACTGGAGAATTGTTGCTTCCAAGTTCGAATAGAAGTGGATTGTGTAACGGCCTCACATTCCATTTATGTTTTTGTATTTTCATAGGTGCCTAACGAAATTTTTCAATGATGTATTCATTTATTGAGATGTGCTTATTCGGCGGAAATTATACACACTATTGTCCCCTCCAGCTGACCAGCAGCCCATCCCCGGCACTTCCTCCCTCGAAGACCATCATCAGAGTCAACTGCTCATGCTGCGTTTTGATGAGCATGACGCCATCAAGCCGTATATTGTTTCATATCCAGAATCTCCGTGGCAACAAAAAACAAGCGTAGTCACCGGAGAGGATGCCTGCAACTTGTATCTCCAGCAAAGGTTTGCAACATTTCATCTCATTGCCTCTTCCCGCCTTTTATGTGTTTTGCTATTACTTTGGAACGTTTTGTTAAGCTGTAATTACTCAAAGATATTTCTATGTCCACTTGAATAGTTGACGTTCATTTCATTTGCAGAGCGCTGTCAATGGATGAGAGGCACAAAGCTATAACGCAGACTTGGAAGCGCCTGCGGTGTGCCACCACCACATAAAAGCGTAACGGACAGCAAGTCATTTCGATTTTACTCAGATGTGACATTTTCATGGGAACCAGACATATGGTTGTAACTTTGACTGACTAATTGAATTGCTTCCATGACCAAGCTTGCAACTCAATTTACTTCTTCTGTATCGCAAATCATTTTTTCCCCCCTTCAAATGAACTGTCATGCCATTAATCTGTTCCAGCCCATATTTCTTTTTAGCTAGCTCTGTTTTATAAGACATAAATACAAAAACATTAAAAAAAAAGAGTATGTATAGCAATAGACTGTCCAATTAAACTGAAAATCATAAACACACACACATGCTGTAGTATTCATATGTTGATGTGTGCCTTTAAGTTGGCGCGGTTTACTGAGCGGTGTCCCAAGCTCTGAGTCCAGCTCGGGTTGGCCTTCTAACATAAGGTTAGTTCCGTTTTAAATGATTCAGCACAGTGGCATGTCAATGAATCTGCGTCTGTGTTCTGGTTCAATGGCACATTGTTCCAACAAGGTTTCTGTTGGAAAATCAAATTCTCATTTCAATCCAAGCAGTTTTTTTTTTTTCATTGAGGGTGATACCTCAGCTTCAGAGATTCATTCATTATTTATATTCGTCCGTGGTTCATTCGTTGTATGAGACTGCAAGGTCATGGGATCAGATATGGATTTTTCATTTGTGCTCAAAAACTAAGTATGTATTTGGAGAGGTATACAGTTGTTGTTGCCAAAGATCTGCAAAGTCGTTGAGAAGGTAATAAAAGGTGCCTGAGTCAAAAATATTGTCCCTCTGTCACCTTTGCCAGCAGTTTGCTCGCAAACACTGCGGTTGTTGTGTGACTCATTTCCAGTCAACATTTTGACCTTTTATGCTTATTAGAATAAAAAATGAAAATGTTGGGGTCAAACGACTATTTTTGGGGTGAAGGTTTGACATTGCTAATTATTCACGACCTCAGCTTTAAATAAGAAAAACGATTTTTCTCTGTTAAAAAGTAGAAGTCAGCAGAATGCTTGGATCATAATAACGTATTCATTTCTCTCACACTTGACAATCATTTTGTCCCATACAAGAATATTTCATGAAAGCCCCCTGACCTTGTCTTCCTCCTCATCAACTCCATAAGACATCCCGCCATGCGTTTGGAAAATGCACTTCAATTTTAATAAAAGTGTTTTTAACAGACGGAATCTTATGCAATCTACGGCTACGGGGATAGAATATTTTTTTCATGCGGATGTGATCGTAGTCCTCTTCTAATTTAGGATCAAGCTGTGTTCCATTATAGCTTCTCTGTGTACATTCTAATTCAGGGGGGAAACATGGCCTTTGTCTTTTGGCCATTGACTCAGCCCTGATAAAAGGCAGCCATCCCCTTGAGGAGCCATTAGAGTTGAGTTGCTGAGTATGGAGTGCGTTGACATCACGCAGAGGATCCGTACAGCGCTTCCTCATAAAGTGTGCTTGTTTTGTACCCGTAAGGGACAGCTAAGTCACATGGAATACTTTTAATCAAGAATACCACGACATACATTTAGGCGGGCAAACCTTTTTAACCAGCTTTTGAAAGCAGCATGGTGAGGTCTGCTCATTTCTGCATTGTGGCTGGTTTGGTCAACTCAGCCCTTTTGAATACTTGGAAATTCAAAACCTAGTCTAGGACTTTTTTTTTTTAATGAGTTTTTGCATATTTTCTCTTAATGTGTCACCTTGTTTTGCCTAGATGTCTTTTTGCATGATTTTAATTTAAAACCGCTTCATATTGAGGTCTCTAAATATGGTACGCCACTGTACACACAGATATAATACGATGCAAACGTATTGGGAGGCCATGCTTTTGCACAGGAAGTGAAAATGCAATTTTTATCTATTCATTGAGAATATACGGAATCCTCCAAAGGTGTTTGATGGGCTTCTTCTACACTAAACTCAACCAACCCTGCCTTGATGGATTTTGCTTTGTGTGTTATATTAGTCAATACAGCATATATGTGAATGTTTGTGTGAAAACACAAATACATAATGCCATGCAACCAAATTATTCCATTTGTATTCCCTTCAGATGATGCTCTCCGGTTCTCCGTGTACAGGTCTCTGTGCAATGTTGCATGTTGTCTGAAAGCAGCTTCCTGGCAGCCCGCTGTCATTATCACCGCATATTGGGGACCGCTCGTGGCGACCGGGACTGGCCTTCCGTTTTAGCAGAACGGCATTGTCAGCGCCAGCAAAAGATCCGGTTATGACCGTGTTGGCGTCCGTGTCCCTGGTAGCTCGCGAGCTGCGGTGGAACCTGCGGAAGCGAATGGTGAAGAGGCCATAAATGAGCGGGTCCAGGCAGGCGTTGACCAGGCCGAAGATGAACAGGAGATGGGTGAGCGAGTGGGAGACCTTCCCTTCCAGGTCATCAGGGAAGAACCAGTACCAGAGCCCCAGCAGGTAGTAGGGAGTCCAGCAGATGATGAAGGACAACACGATCACGACGCTCATTTTTAAAGTCCTCATGCGAGCTCTGGGGATGTTGTTCTTGGAGCAGCGCAAATGTACTTCAGTGGAGGAAACTACAAGAGTTTAAAAAAAAAAAAAGGTGACCCACGCACTGTGTACACACACACACATTTATATATATATATATATATATATATATATATATATATATATATATATATATATATATATATATATATATATATATATATATAGTTGGTCACATAGCATAATTGCGTATGTCATTTATTAATACTTTCTGGAAACAAAGAAAAATTAAAAATTTTAAACACATATTGGCCACGGGCCGCGTGGTTTTTCTCGTTTTCCAAATATATTGAAAACTGCGGCAATTTTGCCGACGATAGACGCTTACACACTTGTGATCACATACATATTGTGATCGTCTTTTTTTTTTCTAAATGCAAAGAAGAAGAATCTATCCATCCATCCATGATGAAATCTGAGTTTTATGAAAACGAGAGTTTTGATTTTAGGGCCGTATTGACCAGCCCTACTCTATTAAAAATGTGTTAAAACTCACCATTGTCCTTTTTCAGGCGCTTGGAGATCTCGAAGAAGATCCTGGTGTAGCATGTGATCATGATGGCCAGGGGCAGCAAGAACAGGCAGAAGAAGGTGAACATGTTGTATGCCGTCTCATGCCAGTGTCTCCCAAAACTTCCTCGTGTGGTGCACTGCGTGAAGTCCTTGGGATACTTGATGGTCACGTTGTGGAACAGGAACATCTAAGTCGGAACATTGACAGTTTCATGCTGTTGTTCAGCTGAGCCAGCCACTCTCCTTTTTGCAATTTAAAATGTAGCTTTCAACATTAGTCGTCTTTGGCCTGACAGTACAGTCATGGCTAAAAACCTGAAAGAAAGACTGATAATTAAGACTTGTAGAGATGTGATTTGAAGCCACTATATGGCACAATACATGAAACACTTGCAAATACGAAATGTACCGCTGAGAAAATTATTCGTCTTGTGCTCGGCGGACACACAGAGAAGGGAACCAGATTGAGTCTGAGGTCTTTGCCGTTTGTTGTGCAGCATTTTATCTTACACTCGTATTGGATACTGGGATGTCTTATGTTCTCCTGTTTATTTCTAGTTATCTTCTGCCGTTTTCCTGATCAATGTCCTTTTATAAAGTTTAGACACACGCTCACATAAATATATCGTGCTTTCAAATAGTATTTCCCCCCCTTCCTGATTTCTGTGTTCTTTTAAATCGAGTTTTATATATTAAGTGTACCTGTATGTTTATATGTGTTGGATATGTGTATAACTCATCTCAACTCATGTGCTTCTATATTTCTATGTCGGATTTATATAATTGAGTATACCTGTATATAATTTATACGGCATACTGTGCAGGATCTGCAGTTTCTGATTGAATGAGTACCATTCCATGTTTGGTCTGCTTATGTTTTAAATGTTTTAGGACACAAGACATCGTGTGGCCTAAAACATAAAGACTCCCTATTGTGTTATTCATTTTTAAAACATAACCCTGTGGCTTCATGAAAACATTTTAAACATGCTGATTATGTCCCAGGTTATGTATCTCTAAGGAATGATCCATATTCATATAGTACATAACAAACGTGAATCAAAAAATCCTTTGGCATTAAATCATGTGCCTGATGGATCCATTTATCCATTTTCCAAGCACTTGTCCACATAAGAGTTGCATCTTAGTGAAGGCTACACCAGTCAATTAAAGGGCCCAGCTGAACAAACAACCGTCTACACTCAAAATCACAACTAAGGACACTCTTCAATTAATTCAACATGCATTGGTGATGAGGTGACGAAAGTATGGAGCGTTTCCAGGGTCCGACCTTCCTGTGTGGCATTTTCATGTTCTCATGGTGCGTGTGTGGGGTTTTTTTTCTCCAGGAAGTGCAGCTCCCTCCTACATTCCAAAAACATGCATGTTAAATTTATTGAGGGGTAAATTTAAGTCGGACAGTACAGTAATCCCTCGTTTATCGTGGTTAATGGGGACCAAAACCACACACGATAAACGAAAATCCGCGAAGTAGCGACCAATTAACATATACAGGCAAAAAGAATTTTTTTTTTTAATTAAGTCCGCAAACGGTCCGCGAGAAGCTGCAAAACAACAGTGAGTCACATAGTCAGAGCAATATATACAGCACTGTACGTACTTCATGTACTGTACATGATTTTTTTTTATTTTTTTTTATAAATATGTTTGAAAAAATCCGCGATGCACTGAAGCCGCGATAAACGAACCGCGAAATAGCGAGGGATCGCTGTATATGCGACCCTGATGAGGGCATCTCTAAGCGCTTGTCCATGTGCAGTAAACTTGTTTCACTTCTTGTTTGTCTTGGTATCATGTGGCTCAATAAATAGTCTTAAGTTTGATGTCCAGTACGTGCACGCATTTGTATGCACTTCCTCTGACAAAAACATGCAAACTGGGGTTCATTGAAGACTCTAAATTGTCCATAAGTGTGATTGAGTTTAAATTTGTTAGTCTATGTGTGCCCTGCAATGGACCGGTGACCAGTCCGGGGTTATAGCCTGCCTTTCACCTAATATCAGCTGGGACTGTGGGATAGTCTCCAGCTCACCTGCAACCCTAATGTGAACAAGCCCTGTTGAAAATGGATGGATTGATGGATGGGTGCATCTAAGACGCAAGCCACGGTATGAGACAGCTTGATCGCAACTCAGGGGGCCGTGTGGGCCTTCGACTGAGTGCCAGTTTAATTTGATTTTAGGTGAGCTGACCTGAGGGATTGACAGCAAAACACTCATGGTCCACGCCACCGCCAGCATGAGCCTGTTCCTCTTCCGGGCCTCGTTGATGGCCAGCGGATGGAGAATGGCCGACTGGCGGTCCAGACTGATCACCACGGTGACGAAGGCGCCCGAGTACATGGCCAGGAGCTTGAGGGACATCAGGAGCCGGCAGGTGAAGTCGCCAGCCAGCCACTGCACCGTGATGTTCCACGCCGCATCCACGGGCATCACCACGAACGTCACCAGGAGGTCGGCCAGTGTTAGGTTGATGATCAGTACGCGGACATGAGATTTGCGTTTGCTGTCCGCGTAGGCCGCACGAAGCACGGCAAGGTTGCAGAACGCCGACACGCCGCACAAGATGAAGGTGACAATCACCCGGACTTTGGCGGCAGTGCTGAATGTGGGCAACTCCAGGCACGGCGACGACACATTGCAGCTGGCGTTGGCGGGCTGGAGCTCGGCAGATACCTGGTACATACTAGCATCCATTTTCCTGAGGAGGATGCATTTTGCTCAACCAGAAGAAAGAACGATGGGTGAGCCACAGCCTGCGTGCTACATGCAAATCCTTTCACGGGGGAAAACTAACACCTCAAGTCATATGGATGAGTGATTCCCAACCACTGTGCAGTGTTGCTACGGGTACCATAAAAGTAATTTACTGATAACTTGACTTGAAAAGTAATTTGGTTAAGTTTCTTATTCCTTGATTTTAAAAGTAACTAAGTTTGATTACAATTTACTTTATTAGTTACATTCATCAGATGCTGACAAAGCTGAAATGACATTTTTAAAAGTGCAATAAAATAACTGTTATTCTTGAATGTCGCTGTTAAAAATGCACTGCGAGATGAAGCAGACGTGCTAACCCTTAGTGCACCGTTTAATCACACCTGATTCATTTTGAATGAGGGGCGAGTCATATAAGATTGTTTTCAACATTCCATCCATCCATCCATCCATTATCCAAGCTGCTTATCCTCACGAGGTTCGCGGGCGTGCTGGAGCCGTCTATGGGCAGGAAGGGGGGTACACCCTGAACTGGTTGCCAGCCAATCGCAGGGCACACATAGACAAACAATCATTCACACACACAAGCACGCCGACAGACAAGATTGCTCGTTCACCCTACCATGCATGTCTCTGGAATGCATGAGGAAATTGGAGTACCCGGAGAAAACCCACGCTGCCACGGGGAGAACATACAAACTCCTCACAGTGAGGCCAGAGCCCAGATTTGAATCCTTGACTTCTACTGTGTGGTAGATGTGCTAACCAGTCATCCACTGTGCAACCCAACAAAAAAAAAACTTTTAAATTAATCTAGTGATCAAATTATCAAGACTGACTACAAATACGAATGAATTATTACACTCACACTCTCAAACTGCAACAGTGACACTGCACTTGATGTTGTTTTTCTATTATTACTGCTGTAAATAATGAATATTTAATTAAAAAGAAAAATAAGATTGGAATTAATTTTCTAACAGGGCATGTGGACTATATGCTACATTTTTGCACACACATACAAATCTACTTAAACTATATGAATGGCATCTTATATCCTACTAAATACACACACACACGCACATGCACACACAAAACATACTGTAAAGTAAATTGCATGCATTAATCAAATGATACTATGGTCCAATATTTTATCCAAAATATATTTCTAAGCTTGAGTGGAAATCCTTGAGAAATTGTACTTACTCGCTTTGTAGAAATGTGCTTCTGTGCATGCTTGATAATAATTGCAATAAAGCCCTCCGGGAGAGAGGGGGGGGAAAAGCTTTTGTCAATGTATACGCAGCCTTCAAATAAGACAGTCAGTCCAGCATGAAGAGCTTCTCTTTGAATGCATGCACACACACATGCTGCCCCCTCCACATGCAGCCTGTGTGCCAATGAGGGAAGAGCAAAGGTGTGGCCCCACCTCTAACCATGCCCAAATATACTTTATTTGGTGCACTACTGTAAATTAGTAGTACACTGGAAAAATAACTTACCGGTACTAATGATGAATGGCAAATGATTGATTTACGTTTGCTTGTTCGTGAACAGGCATCAGTTCTGCCTGCCAGGCATCATATATCACAAAACATAAGACTAAATTCCAAATAGAAAGTTGACACTTTTTCTCGTTTAAAAAATAAATAAATAAATTACAAGTACTTTTTGCTTCCCAATACAATTGCCATTGATTTACGTGTCATGAAGACTAAGGAAATCTGTTTGCCGCCCTGTATTGCCTGACATATTCCACATACAAGAAACCGCCACTGTTAGATTAGTAAACCATCCTCGCGGTAAATATTTTCTAAAAAATGTTAAACACATTCGCAATTTAAATGTCTTAGTTGTCATGTGGGTATCACGCAGTCCTTATTGCATCTTAAGCCGCAGCGTAGTCTCACCAAATTTGCAGATGCGCTGGGGGGGCGGCAGGAACACACAGTGAGTCGTAGCCCACCAAATTCACAAACATGCTGATCAAGACCATTGCCTCGGAACGAAAATGACGACGTGCCTGTTTTCACGCCAAGTGCAGACCACTTTCTGTTATCAAATTGTCAAGGGCAGGCAACTCCGTGCGCCAGAATGCTCAGAGAGCCGCAAAGCGGCGCCAAACACGTCAGTGCGAAAAATTAAGTTGCAGCTGCATTTATACCAAGTGCATGGGCGCCAGTCTACGATTACAGGGCCTGTTAAGTTTAGCATTACGTATAATCATAAACGTCCTAGCGTTAGATGTGAGTGGGTGTATTTTTTTTCTTGCTTCTTGATAAAAGCATCATCAAACCTCGAGACCTCTTACAGGAAAGAGCATCTTTACCCACACCTCCAATTTTGTCACAATGATTGGACTCCGATTATCTTAGAGGTAATTAGCCTGTGGGAGTAGCATATTTTTTCCACCACTCACACTGTGACGTGTACATGTTGTGTTCCGTAAAAACATGAAAAGAGAACTGTATTATGCTGCTCTTTTGTGGTGATGCTGTGATCAGATAACATTTTATGGCAAATTTATGCAGGAATTCAGGTAATCCTGCAGGTTTTACATTCTTTTTCTTGCTTGTCTGCTTATTCATATAGCATATGACACACTAATCAAAAGTATTAGGACACCTGGATTATATACACACAGAAAGGTAAATTATGGCGTTTTCCCCTTACAATAATTTGGATATTTTATTTGATTACGGTAATCATTCCACCCAATAGTTTTCTATTGCATTCCCTTATATTGTTGCAGTGTAGCTGCATCCACCACAAACAGTCAAAAAAAATCAAAACAAAGAACACCACCGCGACCATCATTCGATAATCTTGTTGCATGTATGGGCGGTATCACCGGATGTGTCTAGCTGGATTAATTTCCCTGGTTGCTTTCACGGGAGATAGTCAAGGAACACGCTGACCCAAAACATGTATTATCTTGTGAGCACACCTCCCTTTGAATAGAAGATGTGTCAAATTACCAAATTTGATACTGTTTGAGCTGTTCTGTTCGTCTTGTCATGATAAGCAGGGCGCTTGTAGCATCTATTGTGGTTTCGCAAAAGGTCATGAAAGAAGGGACATGATGTGCTCGTGCAGATGGAAAAGGTTACTTTGTATTGCAGTTAAATAGATATGGTTGTGTAAGGGGGCAGTAACGGTCGGGGAGGAATTACCTGCATCACTAAGCTAGACTGGTCACAGGACAAATATTAAGATGTGTCCAAGTTTACGCCACACACAATCTAATTTCTGTGACCACATTATCTGGCGCGTGAGGGGCAAGGCGGCTCCGTGTGCCGGAACGGCCAGAGAGCCGCAGCACGCCCCCAAACACGCGAACGCGCCAGTACCAAAATGAAGATGCGCCCATTTTTATGCAAGGCGTACGTACGGGCACCCGCCTCCAAGTGTAGGGTCCTTTATTTCCACAATTTACTACGACATAGTTCTCAGTCTTTGCACACGCTTTCAGCAATAATCTTCAAACATTATGTATTTCGAAAAAAAATCTCTTAAGTGCACCACTATTCACAGCTTGTCTTGCATCACATCTTCATCCTGCTTCTCCTGATGTACGCACTGACTCAGGCACAGTCATCATACACATTACATCGCGTTTGCCCATTAGGCTGGAATACTGTTGATTCCATTTTCTCACTCACCCAAAAAGATCCGCAAGGCAATAACACTATCATTCTTTTAATTGTTCCCTTAGGGGCCATTTTCAAGCGGTGGTACTCATTTTCACATGCTACATTTAAACATTCTCATTAGAAAGGGTATTCTGCACAGTACATCACTGAAAATATCAAATGAGATGATAATTAGAAATTATCTGATGGCATACTCTGCTTATATTCCACTTTTATTTGTCACATACATGGATAAAACGGCCAGAGGTGTTTATTTACTCAACTGAAGAGATTTACCAGCATCAATCAAGGAATAAAGTATTTATTAGGGTGCTGCCTTTGTTTGTACAAATACATTTTTTTCTAATAATATTACACGTTTTCCATAATTCTTTCATGACGATATAATCCATCCATCCATATTCTGAACTGCTTTCTCCTCACAAGGGTTTGTGGTGACCATCTAATATATAACTAAATAATTTATTATCAATAATAATGTGTGTTGTACTTTTTCACTTAAAACTCCATGTTTGCATGTTATCCTCATGCCTACATGGGTTTTCTCCAGGTACTCCGGTTTCCTCTCACATTCCAAAAGCATGCGTGGCAAATTAATGGAACACTCTAAATTGTCTCTAGGTGTGATTGTGAGCGTTAATGGTTGTACAATATGTCTCTGTGTGCCCTGCGATTGGCTGGCAACCAGTTCACGGTGTACCTACTGCTCGAAGTCAGCTGGGATAGGCTCCGGCATGTCTACGGCCCTTGTGAGGATAAGTGGATTAGAAAATGGATGGATGGATGAATTTAAACGCCATAAATAAGAAATGAAATCGTCCATTGCATGGGGAAGGGAGGTGGGATAGTCAAAGGGATCATGATAGATTGAGAATTTTGATGGTTTTTAATAATAATTTTTTTTTAAATGAAAGAAAACTTTGTTAATCAGTTTTTATGAGAAGGTTTCAATTGTCTGTGTTTGCCTAATGATTAGTTCATCCTTGGGCACTTTTTTTTCTTCTTATCAGCACTTGTTTTATGACAAATTCACATGAAATGGCTGCATCAATGATGGTTGGATAGCATCTGGGGCCAATCCGACGGACAGGCCATTAGCTAATTGGTATTGAGGTGGGGCATGTGTGACATCACATCGCCTACCCTTTGGGTTCATGTTGCATTAGCGGTACCACTCGGGCGGAAGTAAAGGATCAAGAGGTACAGCATGAATAACGGAGTGAGAGATAGGGAGTGCTGACAAGAGAGCGGCGCCTGATAAACAAGCTCTTCAAATGTAAAGATGACATGTTTTGGAAAAAAAAATCGTCATGTGGAGCAGAATGTTTTTCACTGTTTCTGTGCAGTTACCATCTGAAACAAACAAGATAATAATGTAGCCATTAGTATCCGAATAGGGCTAAAATAATGACAATGACTCATGTTAAATCCGACAGCCATAAGAGGCACAAATAGCTTGAAGATAATTCAATTATTAATATTGTCTTATGCAACATTTTTCAACAACTTGGGTTTCCAGATAAGTAATGTTTTTGGAGATGCAATGATTCCACCTAACAGCAGTGATATGTCAAATTGTTTATTTTAATAAGAAAATAATTACGCCTTATTTTTAATATTATTATTATTCATGAATTAGTCATAAGTAACTATTACAATTAAACTTTATTTATATAGCCCTTTTCAAACCTAAAAATGCAACCCAAAGTGCTATGCAATTAAAACTTCACAATTACAACATAAAAACATGACCCCTCCCCCAACATACACAGATATATATCCCCACAAGCGTGCCTATGCACA
>CAAKHF010000336.1:5141-33530 GCA_901007745.1 Hippocampus kuda
CCCCCCCGCCCCCACACCCCCTTCCGCATTTCTGTCTTTATTAAAAATTCTACTGTGGGTCATCAAAGCTGCAGGGAGATGGAAACGTGGTTTGTTCCCCATGTCCCTGCTGCACATCCAATCACTTTTCATTAGGGTTCAAGTACAAGGGGTTGAGAGGGCTGCTTTCGTCTTCTTGTTTGTGCACTGCTGAAGACGACTGCAAAATAGCACAACCTGAGATTTATTTTCAGGAGACGTTTGGGAATGCTCATCGAGACAGACATCCACCAGTTTATGGGAATTATGGCAGTCATTTCTGGGCGTATGACCCACCACACGCGACATAATTCAGCTGGTGTTTTTGTTTGTGACTTTGCGAGCTAAGCAAGTGGGTGGTGACATCAGATTATTCAGAGCAAAGCAGGTGTGAGCGAGGCACAAAGTCCAAGAAAGAAAATTAAGAGTCAACAAATAGTTCCATATTATGAGAGGGTTGGGGGGGGGGGGGCTTACAGGTGTTAAATTCAGATTCTTTAACCCCCCCCCCCCGTCCCCCTGCCGACACAGCACAGCCAATCAAATATTTTATTTTTATGAATCATGTTGTGGTCACTACCAGGATGGCCGAGCGGTTAAGGCGTGGGACTTAAGATCCTATGGACAGCAGTCCACGTGGGTTCGAACCCCACTCCTGGTAGTGAGCAATTGTTCAAGTGCAACTTTAAATTTTTTCTGTGGGTGTTCTGGAAAGAGGCAGAGGATGTATGAGTCTCCCATTCCAAGTATCGGTCACTTGGGCAGTGGGTGAACTGGAGCCCATCTCTAAGGTCAATGAGATTTCTGCTATTTTTCACATCAATGTCAATAAAATAAAGTTGAAGAATGCCAAAATGGCCATTACGTCATTTGATTTTTCTGTATGGAAGAAAAGGTTTGGACAGCCCTGAGTCAAACAATGTTTTTGCAGTCACGTGGTTAGCATGTGCTGATTTTGGTGCTATTATCCTCCTTTCACTCCCAAATGGCAAATGACCGAGGCTAAGTTTTTTCAAGATAAATCGCATAAACATAAGCTGGAGCCATACGGGCCGACAAAGGCATTTGGCGTTCATCATGGATTGCCTTGTTGATGTGTTACCTGACAACCTCCGCCAAGAAAGGAACCGACCATCAATCACACACCGAGTCCAAAAGTTAAAACATTTGTCATCGTCTCTGGACCATCACATGTTAAACCACTGCAGCTGGACTTGGAGATGACGTCTCCTACCTGAAGTAGGCACAGGCCCGGGAGGATTTAATATGAAGCAGATAACAAGATTTTTTTTTTAAATTGAATTTTAATTGAATCATTATTCAACTACAGTTATTTTTTTGTTTTTGTTTTCCTATATTAAATCACAGTGTAAATATTCCGGCATTGGATAATGTTACAGCAGCGCAGAATTAAAGAATAAAACCTCTGTCTGTTTTTTTTTAAATCGTGCCCATGCGCGACTTGTATCCCTTTCATATGTGGTCATAGATCGGATTCTTATATCCGATTTTTTTGCAACGAGACCTCCGTCTGAACGCCATTCCAAAGCCTTAAATGAGTAACTGTATTGACTTTCCATTTGACTTCAATTGAATCCCACTTGAACCATGAATCATCAAATGGACATTTATGGTGATCGGAGTAATTCAGCCACACAGACGGTTCATTTATGATGGTGTGGTGTCATCTTTAGTAGACGTATCTGGATATCGAAAGACTTGTCACTATTTCTCCAAAATATTTCTACCTCCTCCCGCATCGCTCCTCTGTAGCAGCTCTAAGAATTCCATCCTCATGTTGCGGGAGGCTAATTTAAGTTGGAAGCCCCTTGCCGTGTTTTCTATCTGCTGCATATTCTCGGCCAGGAACAGCATTTGACCACAAAATGTTCCTCATCTGACCGTGGCAACTCCGTGACCTAGCTTTCACCGGGGGCATCAGCCCGCTCCTGTAGCGGGTTGGTGTTAGTCGCTACATCGCTATCTCTGACATTAATGTGACAGAGGCGGCATGAGGGGAGGAATGCAGGTCAAAGGGGGGAATTTAGCAGTTGTAAAGAAAACACCAAATGTGATCGACATGAACTCTGGCTCAGATGTGAAAGGACTGCTTCACTTAAAGAAAAAGTTGGGTCAAAAAGTGACCCATCCCACATTTTGGGTTATTCTTTTCACCCCAAAAAGGTGGTTAAAATGAATAACCCAATTGGGTCACTTCTGTGAATAACAATCCATAAGATTGGGCTGGTTTGTTATTCATTTGACCCAACTCTGAGAGTTAAATGAATAACCCCAAAAGTTGCCGTATCCTTTTTAATGTCGGGTTACTTTTTTTGTTTACTGTAATTTGTGTTTCAACCAAAGTGATGCTTCTTGAGACTCGTGCATTCAAGGGAAAAAAAATATAGGTCAGTCAATGATGCATGGGAGATATCTTTTTTTTTCCACAATATTTTCAGACTTGGTGAGCGGCTTTTTTTTTCTCTTTCTTTTTTTTTTTTTTTTTTTTAATTCCCCAAGTCAACAATGCGCGAGCCAAGAAAACTTTTCCCTCCCCCCAAAACATGAGTGTCTGTTCCCAGTAGTGCACAGTGGGGAGTCCCTTTACAAATGAATCAAAGAAATTGAAACTTCGCTAAGAAGCAAATGGCAAATCTTTTCTCTCTGTGGTGATTTATTTCTCCGTCAATGCGCGACGGGCCTCGTCCTGTTGCCTAGGCTTCAGTCAAAACAAAAAAACAGAAGTACGCAGAAAAAGGGTTTAAATGCCCTAAGTGTTTCTATGTAACGAACACTTTTAGCAAAAAGAAAACATTCATGGCATTTCTGCAATCATATTAAGTCATCCCGAGCTTGCCATTTTTTGCACATTTGAAGGCCAGTAAAAACAAGCCTATTAATGACATTATAAAAAGTAGCCAGTCATTTACAAAAGTGTGAAGTGCACTTTCAGCTCGGGATGGTTTCTGGCATTTAAGTCTCCAAACAAGGGAAATTAGCTGTTCTTATTCAAAATGTTAACAAAGTAGTTTAAAAAAAAACAGGACACAGCCACAATTACCACTGTTAGCTTGTTCTCAACAAAATTTAACAGGAAAAAAAGTGAGTGGGTATTCACTCGATGGGCTTCCCTCCTTGCAACTGGTATTCTGCCCCCAGTGATTGCATGACAGTGCAGTGCAGTGCCCCTAGTGGTGGAAGTAGTTAAAACCACCCAAAACTGCATGACAGGGCAGTGCAGTGCCCCTAGTGGCAGAAGTAGTTAAAAGCACCCAAAAAGTCAGTGGGGTAGCCATTTTGAATCCTAACAGTGGAGAGGGTATGATCACATCCACTTCCATCCTCTTTCTTTTGACAAGTTCAGGCACAATCTGTAAGTACGTTTACACAGTTATCCATGTTACTGTTTGTTTGCAAGTTATTTAAAGGCGTACATCAACCAGTTAATCTCCTGAAATACTTTTTATGGAATTGTTGAATGAGCTAAGAGAATAGGGCTCTTACATGAGTGTCATTTCATATGTACAATTGGATGCTGTACACACATTCGTGTTGTGTTTGTATGCAGTTTTACAAGAAAGACTTTCATAAAAATACCAAACGGTGGATTCTAATCTGTGCGTTTTGATTGGATTATTGTTTAGCTCACTGTCTACACCATGCTCTCATATCAAACACATGATTACGGCAGAAGAACCGGAAACCTCTCGTGTCAGCGCCTGCTCGGAATGTCAGCTTTCTACGAACTGCAATGAATCACTTTTATAATCGTACAAAACTCTCGGGCGAAAAGTCTCACACCGCAACGCAAACGACGGCGGACGTCCCGAGCCAAAAGCCAAGGTCCATTAAGAAAATATTTGCTCTATTTCACATGGAAGGAGAACGTGTCGTGCTCTGCGAGCGTGCCGTTCTGCACTTGTTACGTAACAGCAGGACTGATCGACATCATACTTGGCAGCCAGATTGGGCCGAGAGCCAGAGCCACTTTCAAAACGACAGTCAGAGTCCATCCCCTGAAAAACATTCATTCATTCATTCATCTTCTGAACCGCTTCATCCTCATTAGGGTCGCGGGGGCTGCTGTGTGTGCGCGCACACACTCACACCTAGGGACAATTTAGAGTGTTGAATCAGCCTGCCATGCATGTTTTTGGAATGTGGGAGGAAACCGGAGCACCCGGAGAAAACCCACGCAGGCCCAGGGAGAACATGCAAACTCCACACAGGGAGGCCGGAGCTGGCATCGAACCCGGTACCTCTGCACTGTGAAGTCGACGTGCTAACCACTGGCCTACCGGGCCGCCCCCCACTGAAAAACATTTTTTCCAAATCCAAAGTGACCTTTTGTTGGATGCGCAGAATAGGTTAGAAATCTAGCACCTACAGTCGCTGATTGCTCAGTCCCTGGTCGTCACGGTAACGAAGACTGGACTCTTAACAAGACAGTCTTCAGAAAAAGATCAAAGTTCAACCGTCAGAGGACGTTTTGTAATGCGAGGTTGGTCTGATGACTTTTCCACTGGGCTCTGACATGCGCTTCACGTGATTGACGTGGAAACACGAACCTGAGTGAGACTGCAGCGCGTTAATCTCATTGTGGTTGCACAGCTGATGACTGAACGGAAAAGTGGCCATCAATTAGCAGGCCGTCTTCCAAACCACGACAGCGATTGGCTTCCTGCACTCATTTATCAGTGCTCTCAAGTACTCTTAATGATGACTTATTTCGATCTTTTTTTTGACATATCGGGAACATTGTGTGAGCAATGAACATTCGTCAAAATGTGTTTTTATAAATGCTCAAAATCACACCAGGATATGTACGGCAGATCAAGAAAATAAAAAGTCTACCCACCCTTTTCAAATGTCAAATTTTGTGATCCGAAAAATGAGCTCAAGAGAAATCATTTGAAAACGTTTTGATACCATTTGTGTGACCTGTACCTTATACCACTCCCCTGAAAAGAGGAAGTCAAACTTACAGCAACCGTGGCTGCATAAGTCTGCACACCCTCTGCTTTCTGGGGATGTGGCTGTGTTTACAATCAACCCAATGCATTCAAACTCACGTTAAAGAGGAGTCGGCATACATTAGCCGCCATTTGACGTGTCGCCGACTAACCCCAAACAAAGTTTAGCTGTTCTAGTAGGCTTTTCCCGATGTTTTTGCTGTCACATATTTTCACCACAAGCTTTGGTCTGTAGGGATGGAATGCCTTAAGAACGGGGTTCACCAAGGCGATGCAGTTTTTTCCATAACGTTCACGGAATACCTCTACTGCATGTGTTTATCTTGAAGTCAAAATTCCAAAACTTCCAAAATCGTACTGATTCATGGTATCACAAAAAAATAAAAGCAACGATCCCCTCCTGTCTCATAAGTCACATCTGTCGACGGCACGTTGCGTAATATCACCACCGTGCCAGGAGACGCTGCAGTTTCGCCAACTGGTCTGCGTTATGAACCGGCAGCAGTGATTTACATGTCTTTTTTTTTTATTAGTATTATTATTTTCGAGCGATTGCGTGAGAAAGTCGAAATATTCCACATTCCTGGAGATGATGTGCGTGATGGTGAAACGAAAAGACCCGACATTCGCCTTGGGCACAGTGTGTTGTGGACTCACCCAAAAAAATTAAACACACGGTTTTCCACCAGGGCAGACGCGTTCGACAGTGGTACCTCTACTTACGATCGTCTCTTCATACGAAATGTTCATGTTCCGAAACGCCTCAACAGGAAAATATTGCCTCTTGTTACGGAAGAAATTCCAAGATACGAAAGGTAAAAACTTTGTCTGGGCTGCGCAGCTGCGAGTTTCCTGAACGCAACATACTTATAGCTGCTCTGCCATTGGCTATTACCGAGCATTATCCTGGCATCCCATTGGCTAAGAGGGACCTCTACCATATGAGTCTTTGCGTCGATAGATGTGTCGAAGCAGCGTCCTCGTCATTCGCCCCTCGGATCATGAGGCATTCCGATAGTTTTAGAATCACCCAGAAAAAGTGTTCACCAGTCGGGCGATCGCTCACTATGCTGATGTTTGCCTTGGATGTTTTCGAAGGATTGTTAAAAGCCGACAAAAGCAAACGTCCTTGGATCGGGTCTTTACAAAACGCCAGGCAAAAACCACTTCTGAGAGAGAACAGGAACTAAAGAGGGCAAAAAACGATGAGGACAAGGTTAAAAGTTAAGACCATCATTTTTATTCTTTATTCTTTGTTTTTTACATGATGCAAAGCATTTATGTCTGAATTTTGGAAGGGGCTTGGAACGGATTAGGGCATTGACATGGAAAACGCATCTCTACTTCCAAAATTTTCCAGTTTAGAAATGTCTTCCAGAACCAATTAATTTCGTAAGTAGAGGTACCACTGTACGTCCAAAATTTTATCATTCGGAGATGCGTGCTTTTCATAAGACGGCAAAAAATTTCAGAACAGACGAAACACATGCTGGGTCAAGATCGTAAAATGTAATGCATGTTTTTCTCGTGGTTGGCGATCCCATGAACCTTTCCATTGCGTAACCATGCGTGGATGTCCTCACATTGCCTCGCAACCTCTTTTGGTTCTCCGCTGGTGTGACTTGGATTTTGCCCGTGCGTTCCTGGCCACGAAGTTCGATGAGAAAACAACAAAATCGCTTCCAGATGTTCCCGCCGACTGCCCCCATTTGTCAAAGCGCGCAAGCGGTCTGAAACGAAGAGGGGTGGCTGGGTGAGGAGGGGCGGAAATACAGTTGATGTGTCTTCCACAGGCAAGAGGAGTGGGTCCTCTCGAGTCTCGCTTGGCAAAAATAGATCGCCATGTTTTGTGACCTCACCCGTCGACTCCATGGAGGCCCCATTTTGGAATTCATGCCCGCGGCAGACAGACGTTGTTTTACGTTTGAAGAGAGGAAATAAAAGATCGTCACATTGAAATGACTTTTCCTGCTTAAAATAAAATAAATACATGTCACCGTTGTGTTCTCAGACTTCAGCCTTCACTCACATTAGAATTTCCTGCCATGGCCGACCTCGCGTGCGCAGGCTGTCACACGAGGCGACCTCATGTTTTCTTATTGCTGCTTTCGTCGCCAAGTCACAACGGGGCACTCTATTTGACATCAATAGGACCTTGTGATCGTAGAGATAGCAGAGTGGTGGTTCTCACGGCTGCCTCACACTGATGCGGTTTGGAATCGTGGTGTCCTTTCCTGCGTAGTGTTTGCACGGGTCCCCCTCCGAGTGCTTTCGTGGGATTTCTTCTGTCACGCCAGCTTCCTCGCACATTCCACAACAAGCCCGACTTTGCTTGCTGCAGTTATACAATTTGGCCAAAAATCGGAAAATACGGCTGACCTTTTATCTTGTTTGGGTTTTATGAGAACGGAGAATTTTTTTTTAGACAAATATTATTTCTTTAATGGATGCTTTTATTTTCATGCAGTCTCATCATTCAATTTTATTTATTTATTTTTTTGCTTCAATTCAGTATTAACTGCCGGCATCAATTTTTAATTGACCAACTCGCATTGTCCATTGGTTTGAATGTGAGAGGGAAATTTACGCGCAGCGACGGAGGTCCCATGAGGCAAACACCGGCAATCATCTGTCTCGTGAGGGCCCACCTCTGCTCGTTTCTCGCAATTCGCTCCCCCAGCGACTTGTGTCTTGTCCACGTGTCTCGTTGGCTTCCATTTAACGTTCCTGCTTTCTTTCCGCCGTCGTCAGTCCAGTTGTTTGTGTTTGCTGAGGTGTCGAGTCTTCATCCGGTGTGTGGTTGTCACTTTGAATTTTGCTTTTGGGTTATGTTGTCTTCATATTTTGGGGATTCCATGTGGCTAGTTGACTTTCCTTTTTGTTCTGTTCGGATTAAATTCCTGCTTTTGGGTCACCAGAAAAGCATAAAAACTGTGACAGGGTGCTTCGAAGTCACTTCATAATGCGTCATCTATCATTACCATTTCAAGTGCGCCACCTTCCCTTCTCATTTTCTTACTGAACTTGTGCAAACCTGATTCAGGAAGATGCTAGCATAACAAACTTGTTGACATGCTGTGAGGAAAATGAAGCAGGTATCCCAGAAAAGTGGAGAAACCAAGAGGATCACTTTTTTTTTTTTACTAAAAAAGATTTAATCCATTATTTATTTATTTTTTTGGTACGGTGTCACTGAATGTGCGCTAAAGAGCTAAATGCTCTTGCGTCAGCGTCAGTCGATGAGGATGCAATAGAGATGAAGTGGAAATTGGCACGAGTCCCATCTTTCATCATGAGGATCGAAGTACGAAAGTGGTCAAAATGGTCAACTATAATAAATGTTGATTATTGTTATTCTCAGCAGCACAGCATACTAGCGGTTAGCGCGCTCGCCACACATTTTTGAGGTTAGCGATGAGAATCTCAGCTCTGGCCTCCCCTCTATGGCGTCCGCATTCTCTCTCTCTCTGGCTTCCACTCGCATTCCCAAAACATGAATGTGATGCTAATCGAAGAATTATGCATTGGTGGAGTCCAGCGTCAGTACAAGTACGACGCAAAATGAGTGAAGCGAGGCCATCAATTGCTGCTATGCAAAGAAGTGCAGCTCAAAGTCTCAGCTCAAGAATTAAATTGAGTTTTGCTTTTTATTCCGTTTTTGCACCGACAAGACAAAGAGTGTTTAATGGGCAATCGTTTTATTGGAATCATTTTATTTTTTTTTTGTTGTTTGTTTTTTTTTGTGGTTCATATTGGAAGTGCAGTGTTCATGTTCAAACAGGTCTTCTGTGTGTGTGTGCGTGTGTGCGTGTGTGTGTGTGCGTGTGTGTAACACCAGTCCAAAGAAGACACATTAAACTGTAGGATGGGAAGTAAATGGGGGCACAGCATTCCCACGGAAGGTCCTCTGGTTTGACGAAAAGAGGTTGTACGCAGGAAGTCGGCAATGTCCCTTATCTTGATCATCTGGTGCTGCTCTTGCAGCGGCTGAGGGCATTCGGGTTTGTGGCAGCTTTAATTGCAAGAAATGGATTGGTCCTCGAGATCGAGCGCATTCATTTTTAGCTCAGGATGAAGTGCTTGCAGAAATAACCCCTTCCTCAAATTGTCTCTGCTTTCCCTCTCCCTGACCTAGAAAAAAAAAAAGGATATGCCATGAATGCTTGTGTATACAAGGCGTGCTGAAAATCCGGGTAAATTGGCTGACTGATTGTCATAGTGGCAAGTGACTTTGTGGTTCGCCGAGGATGCTGTGACGTAAGACAAGAGGAATGCAACATTTTATTATTCCAGGATGGGAGGGGCGTGGACAGGAGTTACATTGTGGATAAACAAACAAAATGACAACGTATCGTCCCAATTTCTGATTGGAAGCGACAGAACATGTTAGGGAAAAAAGCAGGAAAATGCTTTAAAGTGGAATTAACCCCAACATGTCAAAACTATCGGCCACACGGCGGTCGACTGGTTAGTACGTCCGCCTCATAGCGCAGAGTTCATTGGGTTCGATTCCAGGCTCCGGTCTTCCTGTGTGGAGTTTGCATGTCCTCCCCGTGCCTGCGTGGGTTTTCTCCGGGTACTCCAGCTTCCACCCATATCCCAAAAATATGCACTGTAGGTTGATTGACCTCTAAATTGTCCCTAGTTGTGATTGCATCCTTGTTCGAAAGGAGCTGTGTGACAATCGTAAACTTGTCAGTGACAAAAGTGTACTGGAAAAAAAAAAAAATTAAAAACGGCAAAGCCCAAGCTGGATGTCGATGTCCTCATGTTTGTTCCAGTGATGAAACGAAAAAAAAAATGTTGAGTGACATTTGGCAAACCTGCATCATTGTTGTGTATCAAATGCTTTAGTCTTCATTAGGTGAAAGGACTTTAATTTACTTCAAAATTTGTCGAAACACCGTTGCACTTGAAGAAGTAGCAACATTTCTGTGGTTAGGAAAATGATAAATAACATTTCCAGATGGCTGGAAACATCATCTGACCAAATGAATCCAACCTAAAAAAAATAGTTTACTAATTACAAATTCTTCAGGGTGGACGCCACACGGTGAGCATGGTAGTGCCAACTGACAGGGGATTCAGATCGAACAAAACAACGCTGATTGACTGCAGACGCCGAGTGTTTACGCGGAAACGGGCTCTCCCGTTGATTTAGTGCGCTTACAACCTCTCATGCCGCAATCGCGTGCTCGGAGTTTTCCTGTCAACACAGAAGGTGCACTTGGGAGCCTGAGAGCTGCCCGGCGTGTCTCGGCGCGCTCTCTCTCAAGAAGCCAATCGGCACCTCATTAAAAATGATTGACAGCAAACAGAATGGTCCCATCGAAGGGAAGCGCGAAAGATGGCGGCGTTAAGAAAATCGCATGTACGTATGAAGTCAACATCTGTTCCGCAGATGACGACATACAAGAGGGGCAGGCATGTTGCTAGTTGGAAGCTGCGCAGTCTTTGCGATGAAAAACAAAGATCGTTTACACGCTAGTTTTCTTCGAATCATCTAACTTCCGACTGGACACCGGTGACGACCAATTTAAAAAAAAAAAAAACAACAACAAAACTGTGTTGTTTGTGTTGGTGTTTGTTTTTAGGGGGGGTCGAGCATTCACTATAAGGCAGTGTGTTCACTTTCGATGTCTGGATCGCTCCGGTGGAACGTTCCAATGCAGCCCGCCGAGTGTCGGTGCGTTCTTTGCAGCTCACTGTTCCACACAACATCGCTATTTGCCACGGATGCTAATTTGCCGTCTCGGACTGAACTGGCTGTGCCGGGTCACTGTGGAGAGCGGCAGAGCGAGACGAGAGAGGCGCCTCGCGCACTTGACCAATGAATCAACATGTGAGGATAAAAGTACGTTTCTTTTATTATTCATCAGGAATTAGACTATCCATGTCTCCGGTTGTTCTCCTCCCCTCACCACCTGACCTGCCCCATCTTCTTCTCAGAGTCCACCTGGACCGGACCGGGCTCGGCGGCGATTGCGCAATCTGCCGAAGGTTGTCGTCGATGGAAGTGAGCAGCGGGAGAGCGCAAATCTGGAGGCTCTGGAGGCGGGTGTTCAGAGTGCTGAGCTCCCGCTCCAGCATCTGAAACCCACATCGCTGCAGATCCAGGAACAGGTCGCTCTCCCGCTGCCAGTCCCTCCGCTGGCGACCGGCCGGCTGCTGGTCGGGTGCCCTGCCGCCATCTGCTATCGCCTCACAGCTTCCATCACTCCATATGTAATCGTCATCATCATCGACCTCTACATCCCCTGCCAACGGACGTGGGGGCTCTGCGGACAGGCACACGTTGCACAATGAAATACTGTACATCAGCGAAGACATCTGCCATCTTTGTCACTCTTGTGCCAATAAAGTCTACACACGGGTCATCCCGGGTCTCTTGTCCACGTACTGGTCGAGTGTTTGTGTAATCTATCCATCCATCCATCCATTTTCCAATCCACTTCATCCTCACAAGGGTTGCGGAGTTGCTGGAGCCTATCCCAGCTGTCTTCGGGCAGTAGGCAGGGGACACCCTGAACCGGTTGCCAGCCAAATCAATCGCAGGGCACACACAGCCGAACAACCATCCGTGCTCACAATCATCCCGAGGGACAATTTAGAGTGTTCAATCGGCCTGCCGTGCATGTTTTTGGAATGTGGGAGCAAACCGGAGTACCCGGAGAAAACCCACGCAGGCACGAAGACAACATGCAAACTCCACACAGGAAGGTCGGAGCTGGAATCGAACCCCGCACCTCTGCAGTGTGAGGTCGTCACGCTAACCAGTCGACCACCCGGCCGCCCTGTTTGTAAGTAATCCAACCATTTTAAATATGATTACCTTCAAATATGAGTGAGCGGAACTCAGCCAGTTTACTCTCGGTCTGGTATCATTGAACCGCAGCGGTTCTCAGTGTGTCGTGGGAGGAATCATTCGCAAAAACTGAACATTTCCAATTTTGATTGGACACAACTGGAGTCAGCTGCATTGACGCCCAAATGGCGCAGAGCGCCTCTGTCGATTTGCAACAAGTTGCGTCGGTCGACAAAAATTGCCCAAACTTGGTTCACGTTCAAACTGATGGACGTTATTTATTTGCAAATATTCCCTCATTGGTCCATCATGTCATCGAAACATCGAGAGAAATCTGCCATCGCTGATGTCTCTAAGGCAAGGCCATAAAATATGCCCGTGAACTTTGATCCTCCATTTTGGTTTCCGTTTGCAATACGAATGCGCTCCATGGCACATTGAGCGTCTCCTCCGTTTTGTTCTTCCAACTCTGCCTTCAACTGTTTCACTTGGCTTACTTTTGCTGGTTTACAGTTTCCTCCAGTTTAACCTTAAATGGGTGTTTTGGCGACTAAAATTGACACATTGTTTGGCAGTGCAACCAACATTACCTGAATGTGATGAGTTCAGGTTTGAAGGAGTCAAGGAAGTTTCGCGATGTGTTGGGCGGGGCACATCTTCGGCTGATATCTCTTGACAGATCTCCGTGTTGTCGAAGTGCTGCATGTGTGAGCAAAACAAAACATGGTGGCCAAATTCAAACTGTTGAATTTCACTTTCAAAGCACATGGTAGATTTTCTAACCATTCATTTTACTTATTGGTTACCTTTTTAGTCAGCATTTGTTTGGTTTGCCATCTGTTGCCAACAAATTCATTACAGAAATGAATATTGGACTATTCAATTGTCTAGTTCACCAGAGATGAGAACCGCACAGCAAGTCAACAAGCTGAAAGTTGGATCAAAACTTCGAAACAGTTCTCAAAAGTCAAACCAAACTTGAAAACCAAAACTTCCATAACGCATGATGTCATGACACCTCCGTTTTGCCAACGGAACCTCGTGAAAATTGTCAGTTTTGTTGTGTGCCATTTCATGAGTGCCAATTATGGAAAAATATAATTATAAAAGTGTGATCATTGCTGTGACACAGGAACGGCTCGAACCACACATGCAGCGCTCACCCTTGCATCTTCTTGAGCCTCCATCCGAAGTGCATCAGATGTGTTGGCATGTTGCTTTGCGCAAGCCTCCATCCTGAAGTTGTCAAGCTCCAGTCTCATGTGGCACAGTGACATGATGCGACGTATTGGGTAAAAAAAAAACAAAACAAAAACAAAACATACACACATGTTCATTTTTTTTGATCGATAACTTGCTAGATAAGTGAAAACAGGGTCTTGTATTGTTGTGTTTACCCCGGCGCAGCCTCCTGGGCCACTGCGGCCTGAGATTCATTCTGTTTCTGCGACGCAATGATCAGCTCTTTTTTTCTTTCCTCCAAAAGACTTGCTTGTGCCTTCATTTCTTTCATAGCTTGGATGTATTCGGCTTCTCTTTCCAGCAGCTAAATGACAAAGGAGAGACATTTTTAGCAAAGGCCTTTTTTCCCCCCCAATCCTTGTATTAATTATTTGACGCGTACAAAACGACTTGAACTTTTACTCGTAGTTTGACTTGTATACGGGTGGTTCTCAGAACGTATGGTCCACGAATGTGACATGACCCCAAAAATAAACTTGCTGCAAACCGGGTCAAAATGATATATGCTTTATAACAAAACTCAGTGCATTGTGCTGTAAAATAATAGATAGTTCATTCTTTGCACATAAGAGATTGTTGAAAGACGTGGTCTACTCCATTGTGTCGTATTGGAGCGCTTGGAACCAAGCACTGAGCACTCAAGTAAAAAAAAAAAAAAAATTTAACCATCCAAAATATTTAGTTGAAAAACTGGTAGAAATCACCAATTGTATTGTAAGATAAGATAAGATAAGATATCCTTTATTTGTCCCACACTGGGGAAATTTACAGCCTTCAGCAGCAAGATTGTGGGTAGAAAGAAGAAAGAAGAGAAAAGAAAAAACAGAGTTCAATTAAATGCAATATAAATACAAATATGGATAAGGTCACAGTACTATTTACATTCACAATTGTCGTCATATTGAAATAATTTTTATTATTTATTCATTTTTTTTTTTATTCAGTAGCCTGCATTTATTATTGTGCCTGCAATTGAACTGCGCGCCTTTCAAATCCTGCTGACTCACGCGCAAGAATATACTGACGAAATAGAAATAGTGCGAAATAGTGAACTAGTGCGTGCGACTCGCGTGAAATCATGTTTCGGTCTACTATATTTTAACGTGCGTTAACAATAAAATCGGACCCCGCGCTGGACACACAGCTTGCTAAGTCATCATAGAATTAAAAACAAAAAGATTTTTTTTCCCCCAAAACTTTCACGTCATAATTTCCATCGGACTTTCGGTTCAATTTACTAAAGTCGTACCGGTGGAAGTATACAGTACATTAAAGTGAATCGTCACTGGGACCTCGTGGACACGGAAGGAAACGAACCTACATTATATATTTTTTTTTATTCTGGCGGCGTATTATCACATTATGAACAGCGTGGAACTCGGATGAAAAGTTCATTGGTCACAACTGTTTTTTTTTTAAACGGAATCATAAGGGTATAAAGGGCTCTGGGTGTGTTGGCATATCACAAAGAGGAAGTGGTCGCAACGGCTATTTTTCACCACTCGAAACATTCACACACAAACGACAGCACAAATCTCAGTCAGGTTTATTTTATCTCCGCAGTACGTCTGCAATACTGTAATTAGTGAAATCTGAAGACAATATCGACTCGCAAAGTGGGTCAGCGATTGACCATATGATCGGACCATACAGTCTTAGAACCACCCAGAGAGCAATTTGAACTTTTCATTTGCGCCCGTCCGTCTGTGTGAAGAATTATGATTGCTCTGTGGGCGTGCTCATGTGGTTCTGCAATCATCAGACTTGGCACTGCACTCGAGGTACCTCGTTCTCCATGGAGTTGCCATATGCCTTCGCCTTGGAGAGCTTACGGGTCAGATTGGTCAATGCCTCTTGTTGATTGGCCTTCTCAACTGGAGAGATCATTGAATTAGGACTCGTCAAGTCAGTCAACACGTTTACAACTGAATTATCGGTGAGCTTTCATCGTGGCAAAGACACCTGTATGAAAGGCATCAAAGGAATTAGTAATGGCCTTAAAAATCAAAAGAACATCTTACAGAGCCACAAGTCGGGCTACACACCTGCACTGGTCGCCAGTTAAGGGCAGGGCACATCAAAACAACCACTCACACTCCCATGCACACCAATGGATAATTTAGTCTTCAGTGAATCTAACAAGCATGTGGGAGTGAGCCGGAGTGCCCGGAGAAAACTCACACAAGCATGTAGAAAATACGCAAGCGCCACACGGGGTGGCCTGAGTTGAAATTCGAACGCAGAGCATCTCACTGTGAGGCGAAGGTGCAAACAGCTAGTTTGCCGTGGTATAGGGTAAAATCATATGGCAAAAGAAAACGTCCAACAAACCCCACCGCTACTAACTTGCAAGCTTCTTTCTAAGTCGCTGCTGTTCCTCCTTCTCTTGGAGCAGAGCCTTCTCCATTTCCAACCGAAGCTGCTCAGCCTCTGCCAGTCGGACATTCGCTAGCGTCACTTCGCACTTCAATCCCGCAATCATATTGTTCCATTCCAAGACACTTTGGGCCTGGTGGTCACTGGTCGGTCGGAGATCTTGGCGAATATCTCCAAGCTGCTCATTGAGGCCTTCATTCTCTTCAATGAGGTCCTTTTGTTTGGTGCTGCTGTGCGCCTGGGCCACCTCAGGATCAGTTCTCGGATGCTCCTGGAAGATGAAGGGTGGCGAGTTAGGGTTGAAATATTGTTGGGATAAGTTCCATGGGAAATTAACTCATTCAGTACCAGCCAATTCTGGACCAAATCTGAAAAGACGTTTAAAAACGTCTTTGGGAGTGAATGAGTTAAAAGAAAAAAAAAATAGATTTTTGTGTATCTGATCAGCAATAGTCAAACCGCTCCAGAGCAGCAACAAATTGCCAACGTTCTAAAATGATTGAGACTTGCATCATTATGCTTGGTTCTCTTGTAGTCCTCTTCCATCGTCTGTTCCTTGCAGTCGTGACTCTTTGGTTTTTGCTGCAGCTGCGCATTTGTGCAGCGTTCCTGAGACAACTGCACGTGGGCCTGTTGAAGGTCCACATCAAGCTGGGGTACATGAAACGCAAGCCGCAAGGGCAAAAAGTCGATTCATTTCCAAATCCACAACAGCGTTCGAACAATTTTTCTTGTATGATTTCGGACATTTTTGTCTTTTTTTTTTCCACATCCCACCAGTAGAAATGAGCCGGAACCCGTTCAATAAATGGGAGGAAATGTTATTGAGGTAGATATGGCAACACAAGAGGCCTGGAGTCATCTCAATAGTTTGCAACTGCCTCCGGAAGGATTAGGATGGGGTCTTCCATCTCTCAGGTACTATTTTTTTTTTCCATCTCAAATGAGAGCAACCACCGGGCCATCCTATTCAAAATGATGCCCAACAAATTTGACCTTGGATTTAAATAAATACTAGATTTTGATATATCTGGACTTCAATATTCAAATTGCTCCAGAGCAGCCTCATAATGCCAACGCGCTTAAAGGCTTGAGAAATACCGCATCATGTTTGCTTCTCTTGTAGTCCTCTTCCATGGTCTGTTGCTTGTAGTCCTGACTCTTGAGCTTTTGCTGCAGCTCTGCATTTGTGCAACGCTCCTGAGACAACTGCATGTGGGCCTCCCGGAGTCCCTCTTCAAGCTGGGATCACAGGAAATGCAAATGCAAGCCCCAAGGGCAAAAGGTCAGAGGTCATTTCCACATCCACAACAGCGTTTGAACAATTCGCCGTACAGATCCAAAATCACTGCCACCGTTCTTCCTCACCTCACGAATGTTGAGTTGGGCCATCCTGATGGTATTCAGGCAATCTTCCTGCTGTTGTTTCAATGACAATCTGTTGATGTTGACCGAAAAAAAAAAACCACAGGCTCAACACAGCCCAAAGACCTTGTCAGAGACGAGTGCTTCAAGAAAAAAGGGTCTTACCTGAGGTTTGTGAGTTCACTTTCCTTTTGCACGCGTTTGTGCTCCACACATTGACCGTCTTTCATCTCCTGCGACTGCAGCTTCACCTCTTTCAGTTTGGTCACCTTTTCGGCACAGCCATGATTGTCTTTCGGCCTCAGAATATCATCCAGCTTCGCCCTAAATTGGTGATCTGGTGGAAATAAACCAATGATAGCATGAGGAAGTCAACAGACTCGAAACCAGGTTGGTGCAGATATTCTAATATTTTCATATTGTCTGGTGTTACAACCGGCATGGAGGTGTCAAGTACAAATTCAGAGGGCTAAAGCTCACCTTCATGCAGGATCGCATCTGCTGAAGACGTGATCTCATGAAGTTCTTCAGAGATCCCCATTTCGTCAATGTACTGAAGGTGTGAACAAAACATGCTATCTGAATTGACACTTTCCAGACTGCAAAGTGTCTTGAAATTCTATTTTAAGATCGATGACAGATTCCGTGAAAACCCATTTCACTCTATTGGTTACCTGTTTATTCAGCTTTTGTTTGGGTTGCGACCTGTCACCAACAAACAGAGAGTTATTGTCAGAAAGGTGTATCGGTTTACCGAAGTAGGCCACCAAGGAGATGCTGCATATTTACCTTCCTTCATCGTCACTTAAAGTGATGTCATCGTTCACGGCGAGATTTCGGCCGCTCGGAACGACTCTGGCGGAGTGCGCCTTGCTAAGTACTTCCAGGAGGGAAATCTTCTCTGCGGCCTGCTCTTCAGGTTTGTCCGCGATGGAGAGCCGCTGTGACACTGGCGATATCCTCAGTGGTCTGCTCAGGAAACACGAGGCAAACGGCATGATGAAAATCTAAATCAAGCGGTAAGATCCGTTTCAGGCGTCATTTCATTTGGGTCGTGGGTGAGCTTGGAGACTGTCCAAGCTGACATTGGGTGAGATGTGGGACTCATCGTGGATTGAATACATATCAACAAAGCACCATTCAAACCTATGAACAAATGAGTCTTCAATGCACCGAATGTATCTTTTTGGTATGTGTGCGGAATCTGCTGTAGAAAACCCCACCTTAGGAAGCCCACAGCAGAAATTTGAGCCCGTAACCTCAGAACTGTGACACAGACGTGCCAATCATTTGGTCAGCTACCAATACCAACATTTACTCAGAATGTTGCGTTAAATCGACTTCAGAACACAACAAAACTGTGTCCAAAACAGCAATCAGCTTTGGCTTCTCAGACCACTCAGATCCAATCTTCAACCCAATCTGCTCTGTCAAAACAATTTAACCAATTTAGGGTGAAAGTCAACCATTTGCTTAAAATCCAATCCAATTTCTTAGTCCATCGCCAACGTCGCCGACAGACATCGCTCAATAGGCCACACGTGTGTGTGAGTGTGTGTTGAATATTGTACTGACTGCAATCATTTATGTAACATTGATTCAAGATGTGTACATGCAAGATGCGTGGTGTTGATGCTTTATGATCATCTCAGCTTGAAGTGCTGTGCCCCGTATCTTGTGGCGCATGATTTTCCAATTCCTTTCAATGGGGAAATCCGATTTATTGTAAGGGCAATATAAAATTTGAATGACTTTTGGGCTTGGTCATGGAACAAATTAAATTCATAAGTCAAGGTAGCAAGTTTTTGCTAAGTTGTCTCATGTAAAATTTTTATGTGAAATTGCCAACTACCTATAAAGTGGGTACAGATGGGAAAATCCAAGCAGTGTGCCCCCATAAAGTGCTTGTTGAAATTGGAGGTTGTGCATACCTTGCTGCCTGTTTCTCTGAATACAAAGAGGTGTCGGCTTGACTTGACATTTCCTTGCTTTTCACCGAATTGCTTTTGCAGCTCCCTTTCTCTTTTGCATGTCCCTCTGATCCTCTTCCACCACCGTCACTAGTACTACCAATGTACAAAGGTATGTCAGGGTCAGTTATTGGGTTCATTTAATATTGTTCCATGCACGTCACCAATTTACGCTCGCTGTACTTCGGCGTGATGAAAAGATATCTACTACCCCCATTGGGGTGTTTAAAAAAAATTGTCATTGCTATCAATGTGTCAAGCTACTCAACTATTGTGTTCACATACACAAGCCTGAAAACAAAGTTGGCCATTACCAGAAAGAGAACATGGTCTTCTTCTGGTCCTCTCGAAAGATAATGTGAAAGATTTGTTGTTGTTGTTAAAATAGAAGAGTGAAGCACTACTGCTTGCTTTTAGAGCTTTATATTACATTGATGATCACAGAGAGCTCAAAATATTTGCTTGAGCAATTGCAATAGACAAAAATGCACTGTGCATAAATAGAGCAGTCTTTTCAATACATTACGAATTGATCATCACACAACCAAACAAGGATGAGGGGGTTCCACATCTAAAAAATCCCATTTGTATCACTCATGACAGTCAGCCTAACATTTACATGTTTTTTTTCCCTCCCTAATTGCAAATTCCATGACCTTTCACCCTTCTACTTAGAGGATCTGATGTGCTTTAAACGATAGGGGTCACAAAAAACTTTAGAGATGTGATATAAAGCAGTGACATCATCCTAATGATGTCACAGCCCCCCACGAGGTCAACGCCGCCAAGTAAGGGGAACACCTGCTGTTCTTTCTGAAGAGGACACTTAAACTGAAAATATAGTGATTGGATTCATCTCGGTATTTCTCCCATTTTGTTTTCTGCTTGCTGCTTCGCTAAATTTCAATTGATCTCTGATGTCTCTTGACATTATTGAGGCACAAGGGGGAAACAAATAGAATAGGACTTGAGTATGCAAGTCAATCTTGTTTACAAATAAACCGTTGAGTCTTTTTAACTGGCTCAAGAATTTATTTACGATGCCGATCTTCCTTTTTGGGCTCAAAGCATGACGCAAATCTAAAGTCACAATCAGAATCACCTTTATTGGCCAAGTATGGGAAAACACACAAGGAATTTGTCTCAGGTAGTATAGGCTACCCTAGTACTGCAATAACAAGCAACTAACGGTAGACAAAGACATGACATATAAATATTGAAAGATTTTAGTAAGGGTCATGCAAGTTGACACACATGGTTGCCTTTCACGGGCCACTTAAAATGACATGGTCGGTCGGATCTGGTCACGGGTCTTGAGTTTGACACCTGTGCTCTATATGTTCCTTGATGTGACTGAGATTGTGAATGGTTGTTTGTCTATATGTGCCCTGTGATTGGCTGGCAACCAGCTCAGGGTGGAGCCCGCCGATTGCCCGAAGACAGGTGGGATAGGCTTCGGCATGCCCTCGACCCTTGTGAGGATAAAGCGAATAGGAAAATGGATGCGTGGATGTATTTTTCCCCGGAAGGAAACAATTGATGTTTGCTTTAATTTGTCTTGTATTATTTCGTCATTGTCCATGTCTTTGTCGATGTGCCCCTGCCGTAACTTTAATTAGGACAATAAAGAGATCTTGATTCTGGATGGAAGAACAATGACGTAATGACATTGCCTCAAAATACAGTACTTATAATGCTTTCTTTGTCTCTGGGGTTTGCGATAACAGCCTTGAATGTCCAAACCAGTATCATATGATGCAATATAATATCACCAAAACTTCTTCGTAGTCCAAGTTTCCATGTCAATTCTTCCGAATGCATCTCGGCATTCACGTGCATTCTCAGCCATCTCAGAAATTTTCTTGACAAACGGTGACATCTAGTGGTCAACGATAGAAACTCACATCAATTCACTTGAACGCGCAAAACGGCCGCGCTACTGGAGCGCACACCGTTAACTGGTTAATGTATACTTTTTGCACAGCTTGCTGTTATCGAACCGGGAGCACAGCAGTTGTTTGATCCATATGTTCAAAGAGTTCACATTCTCATTACATTTTAACAACTGGGACGACGCTTAATTCAACAGACCTTCGCCACTCACATAGTTGAATGGTAAACGAAGCATGAAAATGGATTGTGAGCTTGATTCTAATTTTTCTGGTGAATAAAAAAAATGTGGCGAAACATTTCTACCAATGGGGGAAGCTCTAGAAGTGTAATTGTGAAAACGCGGAAGTACCGTACCTTATTTTGTTTTTAATGATTTCAAAAAGCAGTGACATCAATTTGTAAGAATATGTGAGAAGTGAGTGCATTTATTTGCCTCTTTAGACTCTCAGCCTCCTGCTTCTTTAAATGTGGCGTTAAAAAACGTCATTAGTTGGAGACCTCAGAGAATTTCTCGGCTTTGAGGCGTGCAGCAAAGCAGCCGAAAACTATTCAGGTTATACCATGGCGCGTTCGGCAGTTTCGTCCTTCCCGATGCGCCGAGAAAAATATATCAAAATTAATTTATAGTGTGTTGATCAGATAATACGTTTGAAACGTGTAAAAGTCAGGAAGCTGTGCTTGAACAAAAAAGGAGATGAAACTAGGAAAATCACGTGGGGCAAATCGTTTTAGCCAGCCTCCCTTTCGGGAAACGTGGGTATGTAAAACACTCTCTTTTGTGATTACATTTATTTTATCCATTAGTAAATGTACATTTCCAAAACTGTCGGATAAAGTGTGTCACGATGTAAGCTAGGTGGCTTCGCCTGTTTAGTAAATTAGGCCTTGGTTAAGTTTTTAGCAACAGCATCTTAAGTTTTGCAATACAGATAGGTTGGTGGAATATCCAGATGTTTTATGTTCGATGTAAAAGACATTCTGTTGGTTGGTTAATTCATTCAAATACCGTATCATGAATGAGTGGGCAGTAGGCTACTTATTTTTAATTAATAGAATGGCAGCCATTGACGGGTTTTACTCTGACGTCAATCGTACTTCCGGGTGGCAAAAGCCTGCGCTTTTTCAGTGGCACCAAAAAGTAAACACTTTCATGTCTTTTGACGAAGTGATTGTCAAACCAGAGTTGGTGGCTTTTATGATCATTTTAGCCTTCTTCCCCACCACTGTTGTTTGAATGTGTTCGGTGTCAGTCGGAAGATGTTACACGAAGTACATTGCTTCAAAGCCAGTAGGAACGCAGACCACAATTTACATTTAAACAAGTCAATTTTTATTAAAGATTTATGGAAGCGTATTGCCACCACAACCGAAAACATCACGTTTTTAAAATGCGTCGTTAATCACATAAATTGTTTCAACACTTCGCCTTAATTGTTTTTCAAATATGTTAGGTATCGAATTATGGAAAGGTGGAACTCTCAATGTGGAGTAAAATACGTTCACACGTATTTGCAAGTACGTTTGAACGTACTTGGTGGCTAAATGCTCCAAACGTAGCATTATTTTTCTTGATGATACAAGTTTAATAAGAATGGTATATTTGTATTGTGTGTGTACTGTGGTGGTGGGTGGGGAGGCAAGCATACCCTATTGACCGTATACTGTATGCGAATTCATTCCGTATCCACGGACCCTGAGGCATTATGGGAACTAATCCTCTACGGAAATCATGTAATGGAGACACAATAACACCATAACATTATGAGTCAGTTAGATATAAAAATGTTTGATGTAAAAATGAAACGAGAATTTAAACCTAAATACATAGGTGAAAACTCAACATTTCAAAATGATTAAACGTAAATGTATTGTAGTTAAAAGTTGAATACAACTGAACTGCACTTAAAAATGCACTGTAGTGGATTTAGAAAAGTTGAAGCCACTGTGACATTACTGCATTGGTAATTTGACCATAATTCATTGATTCTGATGCATACCGCTAGAGGGAGACGATGTAACATTAGTACTCGAGTCGTGATAGACTAATGAGTACAGTATCACTGAGCTAGATAGACCCATCAGTTTCACATTTCTGCGTATTTAATTTACCAATGTCAAAACTATATACAGTTACCAAGACTTAAAAGCATTGCATGACTTCTTTTCAGGCATAAGGAGTTTTGCCATCACTGATCATTTTTCATCAATTAAGTCGCTGTGCTACTGCTGAGGTGAAGATGAAGAAATTATTTGCCAACTTCTCCAACAAGATGCGAGCACCAAGTAGTGCACCAGACAGCGGTGGTCCAACCACTGCTGGCTACAAGGTGAAAAAAAGGAAGATGGAAAATTTGCACAAGGCTGCCTGGATGGGTGATGTGGGCAAGCTGCGATGGCATGCCATGTGCAATAATGACGTTAATAAGGTTGACAAGCACAATAGGTAAGTGAGTGCCAAAAAACGATGTCGCAGATATAGATAAATGCGGTCAGAAAAACTCCTGCTAGGCAGAAACATTCTCACGCATTAACAGAACTGCACTTCACCTGGCTTGTGCCAACGGACATGCTGGGGTGGTGGATTTCCTCCTCAGTAAACAAGCCAAGATCAATCTATTCGACAGCCAAAAGAGGACCGCCTTGATGAAGGTGAACCGAAACCCCAAGACAATTTCATTCCCGATGCATTTTGATTGTCACCAGTGGCTGTCGATGTATCTTCATGCTTTCAGGCGGTGCAATGCCAGAATGATCTGTGTGTGAACATTCTGCTGGAGAACAAAGCTGATCCCGACCTGATGGACGCAGATGGAAACACAGCCCTACATTTGGCCGCCAAAATCCCGTCACTCTCCTGCGTCATCATGCTCGTGAAGAAGGATGCTGACCTGAATGTGAAAAATCTGGTGATTCTCTCCTCGTCCATTCCAAACACACGTGACATGAAAATGCAGCGTACTTTGCATGAGTAAGTCCGATGACTGTGATTTCATTTTGAAGAAAGGCCTTTCACCCTTGACGATGGCGGTCCGTGGAGACCACATTGCAGTGACCGAGTTTCTCTTGAGGAAAGGCGCTGATGTTAATATTTTAGACAAACACCAAAGGTTGGAGCAAAACGATGACACACAAATCCATCCTGTAATTTAAGAAAATCTCAACTTGTTAAAAGTGGTTACTTTGTTTGTTCACCGGTCCCTAAAATAAACTTACAGGTCACCATTAATGATCGCTGCAGCCAATGGACAAATGGACATGGTGCGAATGCTCTTATTGTTTAAAGCCGATTTTACACTGGTGGATAACAAAGGACTATCGGCTGAGAACCACGCTGTGGCGAATGGCCATCGACCGTAAGTTCATGTTCTGGTCCTTACTCACATTTTTCAAGACATATTTTCTTCCAATCTTTTTCTTCCAGTCTTACAGTGGAACAATTTCATTTTAAGGTTATTTAGTGTAGAACCGAGCCCAATTTTTGAAAAAAATAGTGCAGTTTGATTTTACTATGGTGCCTTGAGATACAAGTTTAACGTGTTCCGTGATCACACTTGTAACTCAAAACACTCGTATCTCAAATCATCTTGCCCCATTAAAATGAATGGAAGTGCCGTTAATTGGTCCCACTTGCCCAACAACAAAAAATGTTTGTGATGTGGTTTTAATAACAGAAAACAATCATGGTATTGTTCTACAATACATACAAAAATACAGTAATGACATAATTCAATGGAATGTAAAAAAGAAAATCGTATTTGCCGCATTATTTGCTTGAGTGCAATGGCCATTGTGCTGCTCTTTCTCATGTGCTTGTCTTGACCTCTTCGGGCCAGTAAAATGTAGACATATGTATTTTCTGAGAATATCTCAGCTCATCACCAAGTCACACCGATTATTCGTTGTTCACCGCATAGGATGAAGAATAGAAGAATATATGCCTCTCATTTTTATTATGTCATCTGTTACCATGTGTTGCTCTTCTGTTTGGGTTGAAATATTTGTTGCTTAAAGGGTTATAACACCAAGACACAGATGCTATTCATTCCCGTCCATGGTGTTTCCCGTTATGTGTTAGCATTAGTCTCACACTTTAAAAGGAAAGTTACGTGGTTGTTATAAAAAGACATGTAATTCTCTGTTTTATGTTTAATTTGACAGTAAACTTGAACTGGGAGCAGCAATAAACAGCCTGAAGCCTGTTAATTGAAGAATTGTTCACTATCTGCCAAACTGCTGCTTGTTTAAGTGAGTTGAATTGAGTTCACTGAAACCATACAGCACTTGTGTCTCAAGCTTTTGCATGCAAGTCAAGGCAAAAAAAAAAAAAAAAAGAATCAACCAAACAACTGCTCGTATCTCCAAACACTCATAAGTTGGGTCACTGCTATCTCAAGGCACAACTGCACAACATTTTAGTATTAATTATGCAGAGCTTAACTTACTTTTACACTTGTTTGACGGTCAAAGAATGCTAAAATGTTCCTAAAAACATGACTTGTAGCTTTTCATTGACCCACATTTGTTTTCTATGGGAAATTTTTATCCTGAATTGGAACAAATTGGAACTCGACTAGCCTGTGTTGGGTTCACCCTCAGCAGTTCCACTGTGTTAGTCTGTGTGTTGTTGAACCTCTTCTCCTGCGAGGCATTTAGACCCAAAACATGGTGACAATGTCAGTTCCGTGACTCTGTTCTAGCTGTGCCTTCCTTATTACTGAGCATGGAACCAAAAGGAACCAGGCGCTCTCCCGGGCTCCTGCAGCTGTATGTGACGAGACCATCAAATTCGAGCCGGATCACCCAACCGAAGCCCTCGAAGCTTGGGAAGAACCATCCACGAGCAAAGATGGTGATGCTTTTACATGACCTTACATTCCTAAATTCCTTGTGTGTCATCACTTAGTTTGAACTGGAGTGTTTGTCACACCGATGTGTAGTGTTTACAAAAGCAGTCAAAGTTTTGAAGAATTAAAAGGCAAACTACCAATCGATCGCGTTCCGTGCACGTCATCAAAAGCTGCGCGCACACAATTGGTGTCAAAGAACGACAGATTTACGCGTTTGATCGGTTTTGTTTGTTGCAGTTTGAAGTTTTAGGATTTTAGTAATTTCAGAAACAATCAACACGCCTAGCTGTTGTGTGTATAGGTGTGAAAATCGAAGTGGAAATGGGATAAAAAAAATTCTGAATTTCAAAAGAAAATCGGCCGTTTCAAAAAACACTGGGAGAGCCTGTGACTGCAGGCTATTAAACGTACAGACTGGAACGCGGACATCAGGAATGGCCACGTTTGCGGTGCTCATTTCATTTCTGGTTAATTGTCGTGGCCATTCTGTTTCACCAAACCTCTATTTATTGAAATGTTGAGTAAGTGGGCCGCAATTGTGGAATAATGGCAAGGTGTGTTTACTACTACTGCTAGCTAGCTAGTTCGTAACTGGTAACTAATGTTGCTAAGAGCTTCTGTTCATGTCGCCCAAGGTCTGGTTTGCCCTCCTTGCAGAAAAAAAATGCGCCGCGGGTTGTTATTAATTTTATGTGTCTATTTTACAAATATGACGTCCGGTGGAATCTCCTCCGTTGACTCCTTTTCAATTGATGATTGTCATGCAGTTTATTTTAATGTTAATCGCCGGCAGGCGGGATAACTCAAACCGTATCGAAAGCTAGCTTGCTTTTTTTCATATCGGCCTACAGACTTAAATTTGAGGCATGTGGGGATACGCCGACGACGTTTCATCAAATTTATTTGACGCAGAAGAAAATGATACGGTGGCAAAATGAGTGTCGCCTAACGGTGGTGAGGAAGTTGGTGGCACGGGAGCTGTCCACCGTGTTGAGCCAGCCGTTCGTTGCGGCGATACCTTGGGTATCCATCCGGTAACCAAATAAAAAAAACAGGCAGACGGGACTCGCACTGCAACGGTGGATTTTGTAACAGTTAAAATTGATGTGTTCATGGCCACATATCACATAGTGTATTTGAAAGCATCCAAAGACTCGCAGTCTCTCGTGAAAAAAAAAAACTGCATGTCTCCACTCGCAGGATATCGAGCCAATGGACACCGGGCCACTATCAAACGTCTTCCTCTCACTCTGTAATCTCAAAAGGATCAGAAAGTTCCTTTCCATGTGATTATGTCAGCTTTTAAAAGTAGTTTTCACGATGCTCTCCACAGTTAGTCCGCCTACATTTGCGTTTTCAAACCCCCCCACCGTTCTGCACCAACAAATCATGATGACGTCATATTTGCTAAGAAAACTGGAAAAGGGGTTTATTGGACAAACAATTTTCTATTCCGTGATGTATTTGGTCAAGACTGTTGATTTATGCTTTCATTTTAGTCTTCTCACAAGCGTTAAATGACATCATCTTCAGGCAATGTAGACCTTTGATTTGTTTAACAGGTGTCTTTTCACCGATTGCTGAACTTGTTGGTGCAAGAGCTGAGCATTGTATAAATGAGGAACTTCAACCAAAAGAGGTAAGCCTAACAAAAGAATACAGGCTAACTATAGTTAGGAAATGGATTAACAAAAATAAAAACATTAAATTCCACTCCCTCCCCTTCACTAGACTGACCTGAACAAATGGGGGCTGCTTTTAAGCAAATGTGAAGAAGAAAGCCTCGAAAAGCTTGGTAAGTCTGTTTGGTTTTTATTTCCTAGCATGCGTCATTGTCTTTAACGTCCTACTTGGTTTGGTTGACAGAACTTATGGAAGAGCTAGGTCTTGGACAATTTGACTGTAATGAAGGTAACTCTTAGAAATGTAAAATTGCAGCCCTAGTTGAAACGCAAACAATTGTTTCAGTGGTTGCCCCACCAACAGCCAAATCCATCGCACGTTTCATCCTTAAATGCCACACACCTTGTGCCTGTGTTTCTTTTCACTTGAAAATCAGAGATGGACAAATCTAGCAATGCCAGTCATGGAAATCTGCCTGCATGCAAAGAGGAATTTCAGCCCAGTCCATCGCTTAAAGAAGAGGTGGTTTATGTGTCTCCAAAAGTGCCCTTTGCTCTGCCAGTAACAATCAGCCCCGACGACACAAAGGTTGTCGCATCTCCTACTTCACCTGCACATCTCCCTTCCCCAAATGTGATTCTTCAAGAGAGCGACGGTAAAACTCAACAGGCCTTTCGTTTCCTGATTTGCACTTCACTATTAAATGTGCACACCATTAAAGCAGGCCACCAGTACAGGCTTGTCTTTTTTAATTGACTGTTGTCATTCAATTTCCCTTCTTCAGAATCAGATTGGGATGAAGACAGTTTGATTTCATTTTGTAATGAGACCAAAACAGACAAACAGCAGCTTCAGGAAGCACTTAGAGGAGGTAAAAACACTGGCCGTTTCTTGGCCGTCTGAGTAGTGAGTGCATGGTCTCTGTGTAAAGGTCTCACCTCTCCTTAAGGCGGCAACGAAGTCTCAACACTGGAAAGTGACGGCAAAAATAGTTTATCTTCTGACAAGCTGCACCAACAGGTGATCACGTCACCAACACACAAGTCTATTTTGAATGCTGCGTGAGGCACATGACATAAGATATCCTTTATTTGTCCCGCAATGGGGAAATTTGCAGTCAGACTTCAGAAAGGAAAAAAAACACAAGGTAGGGAGAGGGAAAAAAAAACCACGCTCGAACTATCCTCTTCTGAGGATAATTTAAGTCTAGGATAAAAAAAGACCCTAGCACATAGAAAAGCATATGACAGTTACAACAAGTCACAAGACATAACATG
>CAAKHF010000336.1:33550-69104 GCA_901007745.1 Hippocampus kuda
AAGTGTTCCACATCCTCATCGGATGTCTCCGAGGGGCAAGTAGGCTCCCCACTGCCTGCTTCTTCCGTCGAAAAAATGTTGTCGATTGCATCGAGGGACCAGCCAACTAATTCCATGGTTTGTTCTTCGGATGAAAATACAATAGGAGGCTAGGAAAGTTAGACAAAGACAGCACAAAGACTGAGTAGCGAGCAGGGAGAGGGTGGGGGGGGGGGGGCTGAGGACAGGGAGCTGAGCAAGAAGCGTCCGCCTTCGTCGAGAGCCAAGCAGAAAAGATGCTACACATCATTGTCAAAAAGTTCTTGTTTTTAAGGATGCAATCTGGTCACCCAGTGCACCTCTCAAGCCCACATGTGATATGTATTCTGAACCAATCTCAAGATCGTATCAAGTTGTATCCATGTATGAAATGGATTTTGCAGACATATTTTATGCATTAAGGTAAAAGCTTGTTTTCCTGGTCCTTCTTGTTTTGCCACCCCCACCTTATAAGGAGGCAGCTCTACATGGGATCTGCAATGAGAAACCTAGTGAAGAAGAAGAAGAGGAGGAGGAGGAGAAATCCATCTTAAGTAATGTTGTTCAAAGTTTTAGGGGGATGTTTAATGTACTGTCCAAATCAGTAAGCATTAATGAAGAAAAGCAGGGTGACGCCACTTCTCCCTACGAAGAGTCAAGCGATGAAGAGGATGTGCAGTCTCTTCTGTCAGTTCATCTACCCCACCATTGGCTGTCTGGATCTGAAGACTTCGTGGTGGAATCCTCTGGTAGGGCCCTGGAAGATGAGAAGATACCAGACTGTCAGTTGCCCGGTAGTGAGAACATCATGCTTCGGGAAGCAGAAGCACCACCCCGGAGTGAGACTCCAGAGTCGCTCACCAAGAAGAAGGAGAGCAGTGTCGACTTTGTCATCACAAGTTTCCCTGCTGGTCACGACACAGCCGACGACACCAAAGTTGGGCCTTTTCACAGCATTCAGTTAGAAGAACCTGAGGTAAGGTTGATATTCCCTTTACAGTGGTGCGTTATGATATGAGTTGGCTTCCATAGGTCAAAACATTTGTATCTCAAATCATCTCTCCCTATTGAAATGAGTGGAAATGCCTTTAATCTGTTCCCCCATCCCTCCAAAAACCCAAAAGATTTCTGTTTTCCCATTTGTCTCTGAATATCCGTTGTTCAAAGGGTTTGAAAATTGCAACTATCAATACAAACCGTTAGCATGAAAATTATTTGTTAGCGTTAAGATAGCGGCTCATTCTTCGGGCACTCTCTGGTTGTTTTAAATACACAATGTGTAATTGTCTCTGTGATTGCCTGGCAACCAGTTCAGGGTGTACCCCCGCCTACTGCCCAAAGACAGCTTGGATAGGCTCCAGCACGTATATTTAGTTTGACTAAGTGGGAGTGGCATGAAACGGCATGAAGCCTCTCTTTGTGTCTCACGTGACCACCGTAGTAGTAGACGCTGTTGCCTTCCATCCCCACACTGGAGCTGTGTCGTCCATGTGATAAATTTACTTCAGAGGTTGCAAGTCATCAATGTCGAAGTGTTCAATAGATACAAAACAGACCCAAACACTGTCCCAAACCGTCTTCTCTTTACTGCTACGTCTTATTTTCAGGTGGCCCACGAGACTCCTTGGACAATGGCGAATCTCAGTGCTCCCTCTGACGCAGGTGGAAGGGCATCAGAGGGGCCTACAAATGAGCAACCTGAGACCAGGTTAGCCGATCGAACTGAACCCTCTCAACAAGTAGAGAAAGCTGTCACCTCTCAGAGGTATGCACCATTTTGCATGTGCCCTTTCACATTACACTTGATTTCCCTTCATGTTTACAATGATTTATACATCTGCCAAGTGCAAAAAAGTGTGAGGTTTTGTACGTGCGATATGTTAAAAAACAATTATTATTATCTATTCGGGCGGCAGTGTGGAATCGCAACTCACACATGAGCTGTCCTTGGACATCAGACCCGATGGCCAGGAAGAAGAATCACAACTCGCACATCAGCTGTCCTTGAACATCAGACCCGATGGCCTGGCAGAAGAATCGCAACTCGCACATCAGCTGTCCTTGAACATCAGACCCGATGGCCTGGCAGAAGAATCACAACTCGCACATCAGCTGTCCTTGAACATCAGACCCGATGGCCTGGCAGAAGAATCACAAGTCCCACATCAGCTGTCCTTGAACATCAGATCCGATGGCCTGGCAGAAGAATCACAAGTCCCACATCAGCTGTCCTTGAACATCAGATCCGATGGCCTGGCAGAAGAATCACAACTCACACATCAGCTGTCCTTGAACATCAGACCCGATGGCCATCCAGAAGAGTCGCAACTCACACATCAGCTGTCCTTGAACATCAGACCCGATAGCCATCCAGAAGAATCACAACTCGCACATCAGTTCACCTTTGACATCAGACCCGATGGCCAGGCAGAGGGCAGCTCCCAGCTGACTGTGGTTAGCGAAGCACGTGGCCTCCGAGTCTTTCAGAGCAACGATGGAATCTGCAGGGATCTCTTTGGGTTAGACGGCACCTTAAGCGATCTGTTGGAAGATGACAGAAGGTATTTGTGCCCGCATGCGTTGTCTATGAATGTATAGGTTATACCGGATGTATATGTTCAGACAAACACGACTATGTCATAAAAAAAATATTTGGAAATTTTTTTTTAAACCGACATGGAAACCATGTTTTTAGAAGTATGTTTTTACGGGACAGTGAGACATTATGCCAGTTCACGAAGCCGTTTGAACAGAAAGTAATTTGCGAGGCAAAGTGCAATTTCTGCAGTAGCCGCTATTTTTCTGTTTGTCGACGCCAGGTGGCAATCGGCGGAATGTCTGAAAAGAACACCAAGCACTCTCACGGTAAGTTCTCAAGTGTTCAAAAGATGTCATTATTTTTCGCTGTCCCATGGGTCTGTTTTAGGCCAAAGTTCCAAGTGTGTGAATGGCATGCCCTTTTTCTTTCATCAGACCACTGAAGATGGTGAGACATCCAAAGATACCGATTTCATTTCAGAAGACTCCGACATTGCCCTCCACGTTCGGAAACTGGATGCAGTCACCACAGGTACTGTGAATTGGAAAGCCAAATGATGTTTTACTCCTCTATTTCTGGGATGCACCATGTTGATATTCCTCAGACTCCAGAAGTATGAAGAATCTGTGGGACTTGGATGAGCGCTACTTGCTGAAAGCAAATGGTCATCATAGCGCTCTAAGACAGAGGCTGGGACAACTGGAAATTGCAAATCGTGTCTTGGAGCAAAGCAACATGGAGTTGAAAACTGATGTCGCAAACCTCACGTAATAACTGCTTCGTTTTCTCTTCACCAAGTGTATTCTGCCCGAAATGAAATGTTATCTTTCGCCTAAATGCATAACCTTTGATTTCAATAAGATAGCCTTTTGTGAAATTATTTGGCGGCATTGACTTATGGACATATTTGCTCATCACAGAGTTCAGCTGACAATGGCCATGAATACCATCGTGTCGAAAGAAAGTGTCATTAAGAAGGTGAGAAATAGCAGCATCGGATGGGTAGTTTTGTTTTTGTTTAGTTTTGGTTTGACTTTTTTTTTTAAATGTTTGTCATGTGCCCAGCTTGAGGAGGATCGGAATCAGGCCGAAATGCTTTTGACGCAGAATCATAACACGCTGAATGCACTCCATCAGAAGGTCAACAGTCAACAGGTCAAGCAGAAAGAGACGGAAGAGGAGTGCAAAAGGAGCAAAAGTAACGAGGTAATTGTCACCTCATTTAAATGTGTCTGAATAAACTGTTCTGAAATTGCCTCGCACTTCCAAGTTTGTTAGGATCCCCGTTGGTCTTCACCAAGGTGAAGACACTTCTTTTTAGATTGAAATAAACAAACAACAATAACCACAACGATCAATCAATTCATGAACTACATCAAGAGTTTTTATTTTCATGGTCAACTGGCGGACATGAACATCACATTTCGACTAATTGTGGCTTGTTTTGATTCCTTTTGGAATCTCTGTTCATGATCTGTCCTGCCAATAGGTTACTACTCTCTACAGTCCATGACCGTCCTCTTCGTGCATTTGTTCAAATAAAGTGCACCTCGATGGCTTGTCGTGTGCCAGAGTTTTGTCTAGCATTTGTTGGTTTCAGCTTGAACCGAAAATGATCTGCAATAATAAACGGAAATGTCACAAGACTAGTCTTTGATAACATCATCCATCACAGCCACTTGCATCCACCCAACACTTCTTTCTATTGTGCAGAACTACTGTGGTTCTGCGCCATTTGACGTTTGTCCACAGTTTTTTGGGCAGTAGTTGAGACAAGACAAAAGTAAAGACTGCAATACAAGTTTGACCATTGAGACAGAGTGGGACGTAATATAATCATGTCTATCATGTCAAAGCTGTAAGGCATACGGAGCTGCATTGAGTTTTTTTTTGAGCGACAGATTGGTATTAGCCCCAGAAAGTTAGCTTTTGATATGTGGTACAGACTTGATATTTTTATTTTGGGAGTGTGTGGCGCCTTTTAATGAGACAGGACAGTCTCCTCAAAGCAGGTAGACGTTTGCCTTGCGTCAAACTTGCTGTAATTCTTCATCCTTGAGCTGTTTTGACGACACACAGACATATTATTAAGACACCAGGAAAGAACTTTCAAACTTTGTGAAAACATGTAAGTGCAACTCTCTTAACTTAACTTTCAGGAGCAACTGAGAACCGAACTTGAGGTCTTACAGACCGACAGCAGCACCAAACAGAGAGACCTCGCCGAGGAGAATGAGGACCTCAAGGACCAGGTCGAAGATCTTTGGCACGAACTCAGACTTGTACAGCACAATGAGAACCAAAATGCCATGGACTGGAACAATACGATTACCTCATTAAAGTGTGAGCTCAAACTAGCGACTGACCGCCTGGAGATGGAGCAACAGGCCCACAACAACTTAGCGGCTGAGGCTCAGTTGACCCACACCCGCCTGACCGAGGCTGAGCGAGCTCGGTCGGAAATGGAGAAAGCTCTGCTTCAAGAGAAGGATGAACACCAGCGCCTTGCGAGTCAGTTCTTGCGCCTCTGCTCATGCGGCTGGTCGACTTGTCTTATTAACTCATTCAGTACCAGCCAATTCTGGACCAAGTCTGAAAAGACGTTTAAAGACGTCTTTGGGAGTGAATGAGTTAAGTTTGTTTCTTTCCAGGCGAAGTATCCTGTCACCGCGAAGCCGTCAACAAACTGTCCCTGAAGCTCTCCAAGATGAAGGCACACGCAAACACCATGGAGAGCGACGCGCGTCGATACGAGGTCCAGATGGTCGAGAAGACCATGCAGCTGAACGGCGTGCAGCGCGAGAGCGAGCAGACAGCTTTGCACGTTAAGGAGCTGGAAGCCGCTCTGCAGGCCGAGAAGGATTCGGCCGCTCGAGCTGCGTCGCGCCAAGAGAACACTCAGGAGCAGCTGAACCAATTTCAGAACGAAGCCACGTTGCTGCGGCAGCGGCTGGAGGAGGCGCAAAGCAAAGCCGTTGCAAATGAGAATGCTTTGACAGACGCCCAAAAGAGTTGCAATGACACGTTGTTAAAGGTTCGCGCCGATTGCGAGGAAAGGGTGCAACAAGCGCAGGTGGGGCTCAAGGAGCTCAACTGTAAGGTGACTGAACTCGAAACTCTCGTTCGTAAATTCGAGCGGGAGAAAACGGGGAGAGAGGTAAGATCAGTCGTGGATAAAAGGAGCGAACAACTTTTTTTTTGTGTGTCCTGATGCAGTCATTCTGACTTTGTCTGGAATTTGCTTCTGGGGTCACAGACTTGTCAGAGGCAGCTGCAGCAGGAGTTGGATGACTCATTAAAGAAGCTCTCAAAGTGTGAAGCTTCTTTGGAATTCAGCACGCGGTATCGCAGCGATTTGGAAGAAGAGAAAACTCGACTCCTCCATGACATTGAAAAGCTTAAAGGAAAGGTAAAGCAAGTTTGCCGGATTTGTCTGTGTAGCTGCATCACTTGCCAAACATTGAAGAGCTAGGATGCAAAAATCACAACTTCCTCTGTATAGAAGCTGGCATTTTGTGTGTGTGTGTGTGTGTGTGGGGGGGGGGGGTTGCTTGAGACAGCGGAATCGCAGCTCATTGGCCCAGAAAGCAAACAGAATTCTTGGAAACAGACAGCTGCAAATGGAAGTTCAAACAGTTTGCTGAAAATGCCCCTCGGTTAAAATGTAGCTGCAGGAAAGGGAAGCCCAATGCATTCAAGCGGAGAAGCAAATGATGGAGCGAGCAAGTCTTTTGGACGAAAGAGAAAAAGAACTGAGCATTGCAGCGCGGAAACAGAAGGAAGCTCAGGCTGCTGCGGACGCCTCCAACGATATCACCAAACGGCTTGAGGAGGATGTGCAAAGGTAAAGCGGGCACACCAACAACAACACGAAACCCGCCCGGTGACGGATAGGCCAATGAAACGACCGTCCTTGTATGTTTTATTGACCCATAATGTCACATCACCGTCTGCCACGTTAGACTGGAGCTCAACAACATCAGGCTGGAGGCTTCTGCAAAGCAACACGCCAACAAATTTGATGCACTTCAGAAGGCGGCCCAGGAGGACGCAAGGGTGAGTGCTTGCATGCGTGCGGTCGTCTTTTCTCGTCGTCAGCGCCCAACAGGATGCATCTTCATCCTCAATTCCTGGTTATGGGGAGCAAGAATATGCATAGAAACCGTTAGAAATCAATAGAAGGACATTCTGATCTTTGAACAGACAATTTCTGAAGCGGATTTCAAGCAACTTTACACTGTTTGTAAAAGTCAGCATTTTTCTTTTTTTTTTTTTATACAAAAGGCTCATGCGGATAAATCTGCTGTTGCATCTGTGTGGGGCAATACAATCAAATCCCACAGAAAAACTAAAATATAACCTGTGTATTGTTAAAAAAAAACTCAACGAAAAAAAAATCTATAGATGAGGGCTCAATTGGAGGACTTGGTGACAAATCTTCAAAGCCGGAAGCTTACGCTGGAGGACCAACTCAGCAAAGAGGTGAGCTGCACTTATTGAACATAGAAATGTTTCAAATAGAATATAACTAAGATTGTAGAAATGTTTTTGTGGTTCTTCTGCTCAGGTGCAAAAGCACAGCGTGTTGTCCAACAGCGCCCAGGACACCCAACTCATGTGGGAAGAGGAACTGAAGAGCCGCTCCAAGTTGGGACTGCGTCTCGCGGAGCTGGAAAAGGAAAAAAATGAAATCCACAGCCAGGTGGGCGCGAAATTGCATTTGGATCCACTTGAGGAATTGTTAGACATGCTCATTGCCAGGTGGGTTGAACACGTCTTTCAGGTGGAAATGGAGAAAAAGAAAGCGGAGGAATTAGCAGAGCAAAAACGGGCGACAGACTGTCGTCTGGAACAGGAAATGAAGAGAAATTCAGAGCTTCAAAAGGAATCGTACAGGTGATTGCAAAGCTCGGCTTCACACTTGTCAAAGAGAAACCTTTTGAACAGTCATGCTGGATTGCCAGCATCGGTTTGGTTTGTGAATTACTTCAATTGTCATTTGGGTTTGGTGGCTCTTTTATTTCGCGTTAAAAATACTTCTTGACCAAGAGTGTTTGTATTCACTTGAGTCAAATGATCTGTATTTCACTCCTGCATTTAGGCTACAATCGATTGCTAAAATCGCTAAGAGGAAACTGCAGGATCAGCATATGACTGGAGCGGACAAAGAAAAGGTTTGTCCCACTACTGCAGCGTTTTCAGTGATAAACCCGCTCATCTATCTGATAGCGCTACATGAATAAAGTTGTATTGTAATGTCTTGTATATATTATTACATTACATATTAATTCTCAAAGGCAGCACAGCACGGTGGGCGACTGGTTAGCATGTCGACCTCACAGTGCAGAGGTTGCAGGGTTCAATTCCGGCTGCGGCCTTCCTGTATGGCGGTTGCATGTTCTACCCGCGCCCGTGTGGGTTTTCTCCGGGTACTTGGGTTTCCACCCACATTCCAAAAACATGCATGGCAGGCTGATTGGACACTCCGAATTGTCCCTAGGTGTGATTGTGAGCGCAAATGGTTGTTCGTCTTACGTGTGCCCTGCGATTGGCTGGCAACCAGTTCATGGTGCCTGAATGGGCTGTCCGAAACACGAACAGCTCATGAATGTATCAATATAAATGAATCACACAAAAATGGATAAACGCGTTCTTCATCACAGGACAGCGACGATAGCTTGGAGTGCGTTTCAGCGTTGACGGTCTTTTTTTCATTTGTTCAGTTAAGTCGCCAGGTGAACGAACTTCAGGCGCAGCTGGAGAAGGAAGTGTCCTCCCGCAGCCATTTGGAAAGGACCAACAGGCAGCTGGAGGAGGAGTTGCTGAGTCTGAGACGTAGCCAAGGACCCCCCTTGGACGGAGGCTGCGTAGCTTCGGCGGCCAACGCAATGGGTCTCCAATACAGATGCCACTGCTCCAAAGCCCTCAGTCCTGTGAACGAAGGTCCGAGCTACAGTGTGGAGGACTACCTGGCCAAGGTTGGTGAAGACAGTGTGTCCAAACGTTGCACCGGTTATTTGGTTTCACCTCCTCTTTAGCTCAACATGAGTGACTTTTTCATTGATGGTGTGTCTTTGCAGCGGGGGACTTAGCAGTAATACTGCAGTGTTGGTTGCTCGACTTCTTTCGAACTTATAGATGGTAATTTTTCTTTCATGTTATGTGATGAAATTGCGCAGTTTACCCTTCTGCGTTGACTTTTTTTAACAACACATCGGAAAAAAAGCTCCATAATGGAATGGTGGCTTTAAAGTGTAATATCAAAGTCATTTCTGAATCTCTTTTTTTCTTGCAACCACTCAAAATGTTCAGTGGCGTCAGGCCTATCCATACATATATAGTTTCTATTTACTTATTTAGGTTGGTGCCTTCTATGGACAATAAAAGCAATAAAATGCATATGCTTGTGCAGGAGTTTTTTGCCTAACTCAAATTATCCTCAAACGAGGATAGTCTGAGCGTGGTTTTTTTTCTCCCCCTCTCCCTCCCTTGTGGTCTCTTTCTGACTTCCGGGTTGAGTGAACGCTGGCGCGTTTTGGCTGCCGCTGCTCAACCCGTATTTTGTGTTTTTTGTTATTGTAAAGTGTCCTTGGGTGTCTTGAAAGGCGCTTATAAATAAAATGTATTATTATTATTATTATTATTAAAAAGCAGTATTGTGCTATGGTATAAGTAACTATCATCTGCATATAAGTAAAAAAAAAAAACATTGAATTTGGAATATTCAATATCGACAAGTCAGCGCCTTCAACATGTTAATAAATCATGAAGATCTATTTTTGTTTGTTTGTCAATACTCCTATTTTGGGATGTTTTGGCACAGAAGGGATATTATTAAAATGGCAGGCTCTTTGCCACTCGTTAGAATAACGTGTCGCTGCAAAACAGAAGTCGTTTCTTTTCATGGGTATCCCGTTGACGATTGACTACGTGGCCATGATTATTGATTCCATTCTGTTGTATCTCTGCAGATGCGGCAAGACCTGGACGAAGCCATGTCAAGAGAATTAGCCAATCGTGAGTACACCTATAAAGCATTAGAACCGCCGATGACAATGTGATTCGTCGGCGCCTTTCTGAACACTCAAGAACCAACCGCCTGATGAAGAAGAATATATAAAATGTAACAAAGGTGCGTCCTCCTTCCGCAGCTCCTGCGAAACTGGACATGTCTTCGGCCTGTGTGTCACCCGTGAGTAGAGCAAGGCAACAGTATGCCAATGTACTGAAGAAGAACCATGAGGTATAACCAGTTTGGAGCAAGACACAATGGACGATCCGAGGAGGAGGTGGTTTGGTTAAAATGCCACCTCAACCCAATTCAGTCCAACGGCTTCTGGATGGTGTTAGGTCACCGTAGTAATAGTACATTGACTGTATTAGAAGACTACATCTACTCCTTTGAAATGAGCATTTTGTAAGTGACATCAAGTTTGAAAGTAAACTTAAAAAGAACAGCAATACCAAAAAAATGTCTAAAGTCTCAACATTTATTGGATTCACATTTTCTTTCTGATCTAGATTGTCAATGAGTGTAACGCAACTCCGATGGAGAGGAAAAGCTTCAGTTTGGGCTCATCATGTTGGTGCTCGTTGTACTGAATGTTTTGATGTCTCAGTTTCAGTCTGTACTTTTAGATTTAGAAAACCTCATCCAATTGAACAAATGGTATTAACTGAATAGATAAACCTGTCTAATGCAAGAACTGACCAAAGAGAGAGTGGATTGTTCCCCACCCTCCTGCTGAGGTTGACAAGTCTGCACGTACAATTTTGTTTCACCTATGGCAACACATTGTCTTGGAAAGTAGTCATTTCAAATGGTTTATTTAACATAATTGATTTTATCAACTAGGAATCTGAAATAAACAAATGTAATCGACCAAAACCTTTTGATCATCACTGAGTACAAATCTGACCTGACCAGTAATTACCATACCATACGCTGTACAGTCTTCAGCTTTTGAGTATATTTTCAGAACAGACCTAAAATGCACTTTGACTTCTACATGTAACCTCCAAACTTCGGAATGCACGTGTGCCGCTCTTCAATATAGAAGTATTTTTTGCGCCACCACTCTGGCTTTCTGCGATTCTTCCAGTCTCGACGTACCTGACTTGACTCTTGTTGCACGATGACATCATCGAGCACAGTGGCCACTATTGTGACCATTCTGTTGGGCGCCTTGCAATGGCGACTTACTCTTGACCAGTAGGTGTCGTCTTGCTCTTTTTGTCTAACTGAAAAACGAGAGTTCTTTGAGCCGTCTTACAATACTGTTTTCAGTGTCACAACCATTTATTTTTTTTTTACCAATGATTGGGCTTACCTAATTCAATAATAAATTTAGCCAATTCTGTTTCCAATTCTTCTGTAAATTCTGCAAAGACGATGGACACTTAAATTTTGAAACTCGGAAGATGTTCGTCATCCAGTTGCAGAAGCGGATGTGAAGGAAAGCCCGCCATAGGGAGCAATGACGCAACTGACCAAGCCGACGAAGTTGTCTCGTCGCCTCGACCGGTGCGACACGGCGGGTGAGCAAAAATGAATGAGCACATTCTACTACGCCGTTGTTAAAAGACCCCAACACCGCGTGTTTGCTCTCCATCATATTACTTTGGCAATACATGACCTAAATATCTGTCTAAGAAGTGAATTGAAAGCAGTCTACTTCCTTTCCCCCCTTGAAAAAACTTTGACGTTTTAAATGACATCATTCGGTAGAGGCAACTAATAATTTATATGCATAGACGCGTGTGACAATAAAGCCATCGAAATCAATGATATCATGACGCGTCTGAGATTTTCGTCCTTGACTGTTTACTTACATTTCTTGCAAAACCTGAAAAAAAAAAGCCTCACAGAAAGTCACAAAAATCTTTTGTGGTTGATCATGAAAATGGTCACAACAGCTAGCTCGAGCTTAGAGTTACATTATCGCGACGATCCTGCTCACTTAAGGAAAGTGTGGGTATGTATTCACTCTTAACTCTGTTATTAATTCATATATTTTGGCTTGTGGAAATTATTAGATATATTCGCAAATTATCTCGCTATCGTCCCACTATGCCTTACAAACCGGTTTGCGATTAAAGTATTTGACAGCTTTACTGCTGGGACGCGTCACATGATGTATGAGCGGAGTGGTTCTCAAACTTTTTAGAATACAAAGGGCTCAAGACCACCATAGAGACCAACAATAAAATGCAGCAGCGAAGGCCTAAGTGGTTGTCGAAAACAAGACAGGGTTCCCCCCCAAAGTGTATCAAAAGATATATAAAGATAACATTTTCAAGTAAGTTAGCTGGAATGTTAACACTGTAGCATCGAAACTTGAAACGTCACGTGTCCACATTTAAAACAAGTTTATACTCTCAGAGGGACAGCAATTAATTTATTTAGGTGCATACCTGGAAAACTCCCCCACTATCAATGCTGTAGCCTAGAGTTCTATTTTATGTATTCCTACATTTGTCGTACTGTTGTTGTGCATTTTTTTTTCCTAATTCACTTATTGCATATGGTGAACTTCTCTCTATCTAGCTTCTTAAGTTTTCAAACAAACAGTTTAGTGAAAATTGAGGTCAAACGATATGAAAACTTACATGAACTAATTTATTCTTGTCGCTCAAAAGTGGTTCTCAGGCAGGAATTCTTTCACGTACCACTAGAGAAAGCCCACATACAAATATCATCATATGGTCTTTTCTTCTTTGAAAAGTAACACTGGGTCTGAACTAAATCTGTCTGTTTTGTTCAGGGATGAGAGCCGCCACCGGTGATCCTTTAACAGCAGTTAAGTAGCAGAGCGTGGCGGTGCCAAAGCATCGCTTTGCTGCTGTGTAAGGATGAAGAAAATATTCAAGTTCCCGAGGAGGAAGACATCATCAATTGATGCATCTGACAGCGCCTCCATAGTCACCACTGCCAGTGATATAAGAGAAAATGAGATGGGCAAGTTTCACAAGGCTGCCTGGCAGGGTGACATGGTCAAGCTGGAGCAGCTTGTCAAAATCGTTGATATCAATCAAGTTGACAAGCAAAACAGGTCAGTGTTGGTACAAGTGTGCTGTTTGTCATAGCTCCCAATGTGTACTTGTTGAATTAACTATACAACTTAGCCATCTTATCTTCAATGTTGTCAAATGAGGCCCAAACTGTCAAACCTCTTGAAACGTGGTGGTTTTAACAGATATCTAAAAATCCAGATCTGGTTGAACACAATCAGCTTCGGAACGCTATTCAACATTTAATTGGTTCAGATGAAGTCCATTTTCCCCATTTTAATTGATGGAAATTGAAATGATCTGTTCAAGATTCAGACTCCCTCACGTAATTGCAGCAATCATAATTGGGGTCATGGAGCTAAAACTACTATTCGAGCTCACCTTGGACGAATTAGTGAGACAAAACACCTACTCACATTCGCATCTATGGGAGATTTAGAGTCTTCTATTGAGTTAACTTCATGAGATGGTGTCGCGGTACACTTTCCTGACTTCTGAGCAGGCAGCGTGGGATCATTCCCACGAAGTGAGTGGTTGTTTGTCATTTTGTGCCCTGTCACTCACTGGTGACCAATTCAGGACATAGTGTGCCTTTTGCCCAAGGTTACACTGATAAATTGCCATAGACCTATTTTAATATTTAAATGCCAGTAAGCAATTTCAATAGATCTCGCAAGTGTAAATTTTGAATTCAAATATGCTCACTTTCATATTTGACATTTTATAGTTTTACAAAAAAAAAAAAAGATATATTGAAAAGTAATCTGTCATGTTATAGAACAGCACTTCACCTAGCTTGTGCCCGCGGAAATGTCGAGGTGGTGAGATTCCTCATGGAGAAAAAAGCCCAGGTCAATTTATGTGACAATCAAAATAAGTCTGCTTTAATTAAGGTAAGCTTGGACATCTACACACTTGGAACCCATTTCGTTCATTGATCTTTTATTTTTTCTCCTAATCTGTCATCTGTTCTATTTAATCAGGCAGTGCAAGAACAGCATGATCTCTGCGCCAACATTCTACTGGAAAACAAAGCCGACCCCAACCTGGTGGACACAGACGGTAACGCGGCTTTACATCTGGCCTCAAGCATCCCGTTGATGTCCACCGTCATGTTGCTCGTGAAGCATGGCGCTGACATCAACATCAAAAATCTGGTGATTATGACTTGTCTGACATCAACACGCCTTAACTCACTGAACTGTTGCACAGTATGCAGGCTTTGTACGACTAGTTTTCATGAGTGGCCCACCATGTAAAATTTAAATTGACGTTACAGATGTAACAGCCAATAAAAAATACATGTGCTGGCACAATTAATTTTTCTCCATGTTTTAACGGTGAGCCCTATCCACGGCATCGTCAAATACCGATACTGTTGTTTTACAGTAGTGCTCAATTATATTCATAATTTCATACTGTCACTCTCAGAAAAAAACGATATTCATATAGTCAGTTTGTATTTTTCTACAAACCGATACGATTGGTCAGTTGTCGTAAAGGTCAATGTTTTGGCCAAATTATCCACCAAGCTAGCTTGCTCTAATTGCGCAACAAGCATGCGCCATTTTCATATTCTAATAGCTTCTTTTATCGTTGCCCATTTTCTGTGCTAGTTTTTTGACAACTCTGTTTTTGTAGTTAAAAATGCAGTAGCAGCACATTGTATGTGGATCCTTATAACCCGATGAAGGGTTGCAGTTTTTCCATTGCAGTGCATCAGATGATATTTGGTGTGCGGTGAAAAGTTGGGAACATGTTTTTTTTTGGGGGGGGTTTTGCCTTGTTCCGCTTTTCTTGCATTCGCCCCCATTGGTTGTTCCATGTAACTTGAATTCTGATGCTTATTTTCAGGAAGGCGTTTCACCCCTGACTGTGGCAGTCCAAGAGGACCAAGTAGAAGTGGCAGAGTTTCTGTTGAAGAAAGGTGCCAATGTTAATATTTTGGACAGACATCGGAGGTCGGACAACAAAAACAGTGACACCCTTCTTGTACATTTAAATTCACCTCTTGTTAAGCGGCTTTGTTTGTGCACTGCCCACAAAACTTCCAGGTCACCGTTAATGATAGCTGCGGGTAACGGATACTTCGACATGGTGCGACTGCTCTTAAAGTTTCGGGCCAATGTTGAATTGAAGGACAGCAAAGGACAATCAGCGGAGCACTACGCCGAGTTGGAATACCACGATACGTAGGTTGAGCTTCTTTGTTCTCACCTGTCGTCATCACAGAGGCATGCTGACGTTTCCATTCTCTTGACTGTCCTCTAGTTGTAGCGCCCTTATCATGGCGCATAGGAGGAAACATGCCGCCTTGCTGGTCCCGTCAAGTCCAAGTAAAAAAAGGTCAAAATCCCTGGAACGTGCCTCGAGCAAAGATGGTAAACACTTTTAATTGATGCATCCATTGTATTTTAAGTATTGAGTAAAGGTTCGCTTATTAAAGCGTCGTTCTTGTGTTGATGGATTCTAGTCTGAATGAGAATTGGAAATGGCTGAAGTACGGTGCAGCTTTGCTCCACCCTTCACTATTGTTGTCCCTCAAGGTGCAATGGGACCTGACAAGGCGACAAGGTTAAATGCAACCCTGTGCATATCATTTTGAACGAAAACATTTTTTCTGTCCACTCCTGCAGCTGTAAATGTTGACCGCGTGTATTCCGCCGGTGCACACAAAGAGGATCCAAAGCGTAAAGAGGTAGGCCTAATTAGAAGAATGCCGTATGAATTGAGTGATTCTCATTTTCATTAAAAAAAAAAATTGTTTGTGACCAGAGTGACATGAGCCAACTCATCAAGTTTTTGACCCAATTGGAAAAAGAAAAAAACACAAAATATGGTAAGTGGAGTAACCCTACTCAACAGTATTCAAGTTGGCGATCAATAGCTCAGGCATGGCAAGATTGTCCTTAACATCTCTTTGCTTTTCTGACAGACGCGGAAGAACCTGGTTCAGGTGAGGTTCACTCGTCTCGTATAAAGTACCCGTAAGTGTTTGCACTTTATTGCAGCGAAAGACAGTGTCGCGGTATTCAAAGTAAAAATAAAGCTATGAATTTGGAATAGTGAGTTGAACAAAAAAAGCGAGGAGTCATGCCTGTCGTTATCTTGAGGTCTTCGTTATATGACGCCTTGCTCTCGTTGCCATTGCATCAGACTGGGATAAAACCAGCAACGTCAGTAAGAGAACTCTGCCAGAAGGCTCAGTGGCCTCTCAGATATCCGAGGAATTCCCAGAATGTTCCACGTCCTCCGCGGAGGTGAGGGAGGTGGAGGTGCAGCCAAAAGCATCTGGCAGGAGTATCTCAGAGGGCGTACACTTGAGCCCACGACCCAGACCTCATTCAAAGAAGATACTTCCGGAGAGTGAAAGTAAGTTCCAGACAGGCCTTTGTCTTTCTATCACTTTTTAGACTTGTTTTACATGATATGCGACGTTTTTCCTATAAGGGTTTGTCATGAGATTATCCAGCATCTTTTGTACAGTATATATTTCTCAATACAGTGGTGCCTGAAGATATGCGTGACCCGGCGTACGACCTTTTCTCGATAGGGGCCGATTTTTGCGGATCGTTCCTTGAAAAAGTGCCATTCAAACTGTTTCATGTTACTCCCAGTTGACGTTGACTGTCCAACTAAACGTAAAGCAAGGAGAATCACAATTTGTGTATTTCAAACAAGCAAACTTTGCCCTGCTAGCTTAATGCGCGCACGTAATGAGAGCGGCCAGATGGGCTAACAGCTCGCATCAGTAGTTGCGGTGCATTAACTCTTCAAGCAACAGATATTTGAACAAAAAATGGTGGAGCAACACATTTAACCCCTCATTCTCCATACCGCTTATCCTTACCCTGAACTGGTCGCCGGCCAATCGCAAAACACATGTAGACAAACAACCTTTCACACTCACCTTCAACACCTACAGACAAGTTAAGTCTTCAATTATCCTACCATGCATGTTTTTCAATCTCTGAGCTGTTAGGTGGATAACCAGTTGCCCACATTTAGAGACAAAAATTACAATACTTACAGGCGTATATTCTTGATCCTCTGACAAAAACGGCTAATGTTCTTTCAACGGAATTGAGTTATTGAACGTAATGGTGACGCTTTGTTTGTGTCTATATGACCGTATTGTCCTGCCCCCTGCTGGCCAAGGCATGCACACCAGAAGGGCTCGCCGAATTAATCAAATGGATGCATTAAAACCTTAACTTTCATTCCTTGAAGTATTTTTCATTATTTTATAATTTTGTTCTCAAAAGTGCTACTTTCCTTATTAAAAACAAACAAACACGTTACTAGTTTTATTTCAGGGGAAAATAGGGATAGAACGGTTTATTCCCATTCATTTCAATGAGGAAAGATGATTGAAGATAGGATTATCTCGAGGCACCACCGCATGAGTATAAACATTTTCTTCACATGGTTTTACTAATTTGGTCACTTCTACTCTTCAGAATCTGATTACGAACAAGATGTTATATTTGTATCGAGCTTTAAGCCCAAACCCGAAGATCGGCATCGTAAAGAATTCCCCGGGCCAGGTAAGAAGACTCACGGAGCTTTTGTCAACAGGTTGACTCGCACACTCGAGTCCCGTTCTCTTTGTAAGCACGTTCTCTTCTCAGGCTCCCCTGGTACCTCAAGAATGTCAAGAGACATCAGAAGCCGTTTGCAATCTGACAAGGAAGCAGGCAGTAAACCAAAGGGGAGAAATACGGAGGTAATTTCTGATATGCAGTATATTTCCTGTTTAAGTATCCTCTTAAGAAACAACATAATATGTGCCCCTGGCTTGGGGGCGTTGGTGTCGTGGGGGGGGGGGCAGCGACATCATTAAGATGATGTCAACGCTTTATATCAGATCTCTAAAGTTTTTAGTGTCCCCTATCACTTAAAGCACATCAAATCCTCTAAGTAGAAGTGTGAAAGGTTATGGCATTCGCAATTGGGGAAAAACAACAAACATGTAAATATTAGGCCTGACTGTCATAAATCATACAAATGGGATTTATTATGTGTGGAACCCACCCGTCCGTCTGTGTCAGCCAGTACATCTGTGTTCAACCTGTGTGATGATCAAGTTGTAATGTATTGAAAAGACTGCTCTATTTATGCGCAGGGGATAGAATGTCTATTAAAATCGCTGGTGGAATTTTTTTTGAGCTCTATTCGATACTCAATGTAATATAATTCCGCCAAAGCAAGCAGTCGTGCTTCAATCTTCTATTTAAACAAAAAGATATTTAGCATTATCTTTTTGAGGGAGCACCACAAGAAGACCATGTTCTCATTTGGGTAAATGGCCAACTTTGTTTCCAACCTCGCCTACGTAAACACAAATGTTGAGTAGCTTGACACATTGGTAGCAATGGTAACTTGTAAGGTTAAGCAAAGCAAATGTAAACGGGTGACGTTGAAAAAGACTCAAGTAACCCGATGGCTGACCTTGACGAACTCCTCTTGCAGTGGTCTTTTCAGGTTACCAAAGAGCCTGCTCCGATTGTTTCAATGAAAAATCAGAATATTAGCGACGTTGGTGGAAGACGATCCGGAGGACATGCAAGTGAGAAAACGGAGAGTTCGATGAGCCGCAAAGGCAGTTCATTGAGAAGCAAAGAAATGTCAAGTCAAGCTGACGCCTCTTTGCATTCAAGGAAGCAGGCAGCAAGGTATGCACAACTCCATTGAGCCGCAGTGGTTTTAATCGCGCATATGTGCAACGATTCGTCCACTTGCAACCCTCAGATGTATAGTTGGCAGTTTCACATAAAAAAAAAAAAAATGGCCGACACACCAACTTGCTGCCATCATGTAGTACACTGCTACCTTGACTTATAACTTCATGATTTTTCATGACCAAGCCCGTAACTCATTTCAAGCTTCCATAAAATCAGTTTTCTCCATTGAAATGAATTTAGAGACTTTAATCCGTCACAGCCCCCCCACCCCCAAAACGCGCAATGAATTTATTTTAAAAAACAGAAGCGAATGTAAGAAAGTTGTTTTATATATTGTAAGCAAGGTGAAATTAACGTATTTGTTGATCTGTGCTTTGGGGGCTACCTGATGCCCACGGCCAGCACGTAGGTGACTCCTGATGTATATGGTGAGTAGATTGACCTCGTTAGAGCTGTTGGATTATCAACCAAGATAGCAATTAGCAGCTAACCCAACCAGATTGACGAGCAATGTTCACACCTCATCTTCTCTACTCAAAGCAACCTCGGTGTAGTTACCTCATGAACAAAAGAACGTATGATCCGATATTTCGTGTTTCGTCGGAAAACGAATTAGAACATGTTGGTAATAACATTTGTATTGTTTTTAACAAGCAAATACCTTAAAGTAAAGCTCATCAATTGCACAGAAACTTTTACTTATAGACAAAAATCCAATTCTGGGTTTAAGCCAGCGGGACGCAGCCGGCCAACCACCGTTGAGACCCAAATACAGTGCACATATATTGTGTTTTACAATAATATGTAACCATATTTGATCATTTCTTTATTCGTATGTACCATGGATGAAATAGTGCAATTGTGATTTTTCTAGTGGCACACAAAGCTCGCGACCGATGCACATTCATACTAAATTGAATGTTCAATCATTCATTTGACCGCCTCTAAGTCAACGGCTTGCCGACCTCATTCTCTGGTGACTAAAACCCAAAGGCGGGGGCCGGCTGAGCGGCAAGGCTCCTAGCTGTGGCTAGAGACCTCATTTAAGTGGAAGGGGCTCGGCAAGCATTTTGCACGCACTTGAAATTTTTTAGCCCAAGCTTCTCTATTTCACTCATTAGAACATATGAAATTGTAAACATGGTTGCGTATTGTTGTAAAATACAATTATATGTACTAGATATACTGTATTGTGATGACGTGCCGGCCAACTCTGTCGCAATGGTTTAAAACCAGGAAATGGCAGCAGAGTTCATTGGCTCATCACTTACTGTAAAAGAAATGCCAAGATATGTGGTGCCACGGCCGCAGGTTCTGAGAACCAATTCCAGTATAACCGCATGTCACTGAAAACGAGAAATGGAAAACCTAACACTCAGGACTACGCAAGGCTGTTCCGGTGTGGAGCCTTGATGATGGAAAATGGGCCCACGTGATGGCATTACAGTCCCTTAATTGCCTTTTTTTTTTTTTTTTTTTTTTGCTGAGTCGTGTCTGAATTGTGCTCATAATGCAAAGCTAAAAAAGGACTGAGTAACATTTTAAAACTGAAAACTTGTAAGTATTAAGTCAAGGTAGCACTGTACATACTACCACTAACTGCTCCTAATAATTAGTCCTTTAGTTCTTGTCCTCATTAGAGTCACAGGTGAGCTGGAGCCTAATCCATCTGACCGCAGGTGAGAGGTCAGGGTGCACCCTGGACTGGTCACCAGTCAAGTCACAAGGCACAGTTAGGCAAAACATCCAGTCAGTCGCACATTCACACTTGTGGACAATTTGGAGCAGCTATTTGCAGACCAAGCCCTACCGCAAGTCATTGATGCGCCCCCGTCAAAACCGGTGTGGCCGCTTTAGCGCTCATTGTTGTCGCCGCCTGGAAAAAAGCCTTGTGATATCCCAGTGGCAAATATTCCAGCTTCCGGAGGCTTTCAGTGAAACGATTTCGACTTAATCATTGGAATTTTCTCTCGGGTGTTTCTACTGTAGAAGACATTTTTTCTCACTCGACAGGGACTTAAATTCCAATGGTTGGCTCCAGCACACACGTGATCCGAATGTGGCTGATGGCTCTCGAAGATGAATGGAAGATGAAAGAATAATAAATACGAGTAAAATGAATCTGGCATTGGAGCAAAAATGAAATACCATTGAGAAATTAAAAGGACAGGGCAGCACGGTGACCTAGCGGTTGGCATGTCTGTCTCACAGTTCTGAGGTTCCGGGCTCGAATTTCTGGCCTTCCTTGCGTGGGGTCTCTGGATTCTGCGGATTCCTTCCCACATAGCAAAAACATACATTAGGTTCACTGAAGACTGTAATTTGTTTATAGGTTTGGAAGGTATTTTGTCGATATGTGCCCAATCGAGATCTCAGCTTGGATCGTCTCCAGCTCACCCGCAACTCAAATGAGGATGGATTCTAATCAGATTATAAAACACATATATTTTTTTTCCAGATCCGGACAAAAAATGCACTCAGAGAATTAATGAGCAGTTTTCTGCTTGGGAGCAGGGCTGAAGGGTAGGGCGAACGGATCTTACAGTTTGCTTTGTGTTTCCGTAGCAGACCACTGGGGTTATCGCCACTGCCACAGCGGTTCTCCATTGCAGACAGACCCGAAGAACAGACGGCAGAGAGGATCTCACAACTGGAAGTAGTTAGCAAGGCTCACTCCACCAGAGTCGTTCCGAGCAGCCGAGATCTCGTTGTGAACGATGACACTTTAAGCGATGGGTCGGATGATGAAGGAAGGTAGATACCGGTTGCGGCATCTCCGTGTTTATCGTCGTACCCTTTGGCGCGGACGCACAATAGTGTTCTTCTTGAGTCTTATCCGAGTTGTCGAGAGTGCATGTTAAAAGTATATGCATAGAGGTTTATATTTTTTAAATAAGACAACGTTAAGAATAGTGAGGAACCTTCAAAGTTGAACATAATCTCGTGCGACGCTTGTTTATTGTTCGTCTTCTCATTGCATCGGAAATAATGCAGAGGCACTTCTTTCCGAGCTATAACTGCTGGCATCGTAAACCTTTTGCAAAGCTGTACATCACCGAGTAGAATTTTATAAGTATGTACGGTAATATCACGAATCATCAACGTTTTGTTTGACTTTTGAGGCCTATTTTTAACTCATTCACTCCCAAAGACGTTTTTAAACGTCTTTTCAGACTTGGTCTAGAATTGGCTGAACTCCCAAATTGTTGACTTTTGCGGCGTTCAATTTTGGAGCTTCCGCCGTAGGGTCGTAGTTGTGGTAGATGCCGACTGAAGTCAACTTGACTGCGATAAACCGAGCCACCTTTCTAACAATAACTTTCTGTTTGTTGGCAACAGGTCGCACCCCAAGCAGAAGCTGAAAAAACAGGTAAAACAAAATGAATGGGATGTCTTTTCACTCGTCGTCGGTTTTAAAAGTGAAATTCAGTGCAGGAAAGTGTGAATTGAGATAACGCGCTCTGTTCGTATATTCAGCGCATCGACGAAATGGAGATCTCCGAGGAGCTTGATGAGATTACGTCCTCATCAGATGGGACTCTTGAAGAAGGTGATCCCCCCTTCCCACACATGTCCTTTATCCCTCAACAACTTCAATTAGCCCTTGTTGCAATTCCAAACAAGATGAAAATAATCTTTTAAAAACTTTTAAAGAATACCTATGTATCAACCTGGTTTATAGGCTGTAGACTTCCTCATGTTATTTATTACCGATTTGTTTTACTGTTTATTATATATGTTCAATTGATCCATGTACAGCACTTTGTATGCAGCGATGGCTGTTTGAAAGTGCTCTATAAATACAGTTGACTTGACTTGACATGTTAACATTTTTTGTTTTGTTTTTTTTCACCAGATAACCAATTTAGGGTGAAGCTGGACGACATTGTAGGCCAACAAAACAAGCACTCCATTCTGAAGCCAAAAGACCATCATGGCTGCGCGGTCAAGGTGACCAAACTAAAAGAGGAGAAGGCACAATTAAAGACCAAAATGGAGGAGGTTAAAGATGATCAATGTGTCATGGAGCACAAACGCATGCAAATGGAAACGGAGCTCGCAAACCTCAGGTAAAACCTTTTTTTTTTTTCTTGAAGCACTCGTCGCTGACAAAGTCTTTGGGCTGTGCTGAGCTTTTTTTTTCTTTTTTTTTTGGTCAACATGAACAGATCGTCATCGAAACAACAGCAGGAAGATTGGCTTAATACCATCAGGATGTCCCAACTCAACAATACCAAGGTGAGAAAGAACGGCGGCAGTGATTTTGGAATTGTCCGAACGCTGTTGTGGATTTGGAAGTGATTTGACCTTTTGCCCTTGTGCCTTGCGTTTCATGGACCCCAGCTTGAAGAGGACCTCCGACAGGCCAACGTGCAGTTGTCTCAGGAACGCTGCACAAATGCGCAGTTGCAGCAAAAGCTCAAGAGTCAGGACTGCAAGCAACAGACCATGGAAGAGGACTACAAGAGAACCAAACATAACGCGGTATTTCTCAACCTTTTTCGAAACGTTTTCTGCTTGGGAGTAGTTTGAACATTGCAGATCAAGTACACAAAAATGTTTTGTTTTGTTTGTTTTTTTTTTCGTGCGCAAAGTATCTCAACCTAAATTTTGAAGCCTAATTTGCCACCCTTCATCTTTCAGGAGCATCTGCGGTCAGAACTTGAGGTGACCCAGGCACACAGCAGCACCAAACAAAGGGACCTCATTGAAGAGAACGAAGCCCTCAAGGAGCAGCTTGAAGAGCTTCGCCAAGATCTCCGACTTACAAGCGACAACCAGGCCCAAAGTGTCTTGGAGTGGAACAACATGATTACGGGATTGAAGTGTGAAGTGACCCTCGCGAATGCCCGACTGGAGGCTCAGTATCAAGCTCATAGCGTATTGGAAGGCGAGACTCAGGCCGTCCGCACCCGCCTGGCAGAGGCCGAGCAACTTCGGGCGGAAATGGACAAAGCTCTAATCCAAGAGAAGGAAGAACAGCAGCGGCTCAAAGACAAACTTGCAAGTTAGTAGCGGCGGGGTTGTTGGACTTTTCTTTTGCCGTATGATTTTCCTATTTTTGATTCGATGGTGGCAGGGCAGCAATGTAGTCATTAATCCGTCCACCTATAGTGGATGTTTATTGAACATATATAGAACATACAATAACAGAGTGACAAAAGTGAAGGCAAGCAAAAATTATAAAAGGAAAAAAAAAACAAACATCATCACAGTTATATGTTCAAAGGAGTAGGAAGAAGTAAATAACTTATCTAGTCCTACCCCTCGTTACGTAGTAATATTAATTGATCTTTTTTCAATACAAAGAAGAAAAAGAAAAAAAATCTACATATCATCAAATACTTTTACCCTTATGTGTACTGTACTTATCTATTTATACACCTTTCGGTTTGCTCATATTCATTCTAAATACTGCATTTCTTTAATACATTTAATAAGTTGAGTGAGAGGTTCTCGGTTCGTATTTCAGCTCAGGCCCCGCCCCTGTGTCGCGTTTGTATTTTCTCCCAAGTGCCAAGTGCTCGTGTGGATTTTCTCCAGGCGCTCCGGCTCGCCCCCCCCCCCCCAATCGAAAGCATGCTTGTTAGGCTTATTGAAGAGTAAAATGTTGTTGGTGTGAGTATGAACGGTTGTCTTATTGAATTCTAATCGTCATCTACGCGTCTTGACGGCTAGCGAGCTCGTTCACGTGTTTTGTCGCATCACGCTAAACAGCAAAAAGGCCAGTACCAATCATTTGACTTGACCAATTGAATGCTTTCTACAGGTGAGCTGGCCAATCAACGAGAAGCGTTCACCAAACTATCCCAGAAGCTGTCCAAGTCCAAGTCACATGGCAACTCAATGGAGAACGAAGTCCATCGAGTGGAAGTGCAGCTAACGGAGAAAAATGCGCAGATCGCCACCCTGCAGCGTGAAATCGACCAGATAAACGCACGCGTCAAAGAGCTGGAAGCGCTTCTGCAGACCGAGAAGGATCTCGTCAGCTGGGCCGGAGCGCGCCAAGAGGCCACGCAGGAGCTCCTCGGCCAATCCCAGAGCGAAGGCATCATGCTGCGGCAAAAGCTGGAGGAGGCCCAAAAACAGTGTGTTGCAAAGGAGATCGCCGTGTCAGACGCCCAAAAGTGTTTCACTGAAATTTTGACCAAGCTTCGCTCAGACTGTGAAGACAGAGTACAACTCGTGCAGGACCGGAATCAGGATCTCGCGACCAAGGCCGCTGAACTTCGAGAACATATCCACCAATTACAGGAGGAGAAAAATGACAAAGAGGTACAGTCAAATGATTTCAGACTTTGGCGATCCCCCGTCTAAACGTTGTCTCTGGGGTTTTGTGCCGCTCCAGGCTAGTCTGAAGCAGTTGCAGGCCGACTTTGCGGACTCATTGATGAAGCTCTCAAAGTGTGAAGCCTCTCTCGAACTCCACGAGCGATATCGCAATGAATCAGAGGAAGAGAAAGCTCGACTCTACAAAGAAGTGGACCGGCTTAAAAGAAAGGTACCCAAAGTGAACTCACCCATCGTGTTTTTGTCGTGTTTTTTTTTCCTGGCACTGGTTGTGTTCCTGAAAATGACATACACAAGATTCAACACGAGTACAGCCATAAAAACGACGTCTTTTATTTTGCTGACGAGCCTTGCGCTATGTCGTGCAGTTGGAGGAAAGGGAATCCCACTGTAATCACGCTGAGAAACTGGCGACCAATCTCAGGAGTCGTCTGGATGAAAAAGAGCAACAACTCAGCGTTACTACTCAGAAATACAAGGAGACAGCGTCTGAACTAGCCTCCACCAAAATCTCTGTCAAACAGCGGGACGAGGTTATCCACAGGTACTGGACACACCACAGTTTCACATTTTTGTTTGTCGAGCATCTTTTGTTCTCTTTTTATAATGTCATATCAAAGTACACCCCACACACACACACACACACACACACACACACACACACACACACATTTGGGAAAAAGCAAATCCAATTTATATTGCTACGTTACATAGAAGACTCACATTAGCGTGAGCGGTTTGTCATATGGGCGGCCCGGCGGGGTCAATTCCAGCTCCGGCCTCCCTGTGTGGAGTTTGCGTATTCTCCCCGTACTTGCGTGGGTTTTCTCCGGGTACTCCGGTTTCCGCCCACATTCCAAAAACATGCATGGCAGGCTGATTGAACACTCTAAATTGTCCCTAGGTGTGAGTGTGAGCATGGTTGGTTGTTTGTCTCTGTTGTGCCCTGCGATTGGCTGGCAACCGATTCGGGGTGTCCCCCGCCTACTGCCCGAAGACAGCTGGGATAGGCTTCAGCACCGCCCGCGACCCTCGTGAGGATAAAGCGGTTCGGAAGATGGATGGATGGATGTTCAGTCCAGCATAAACACGACGTTCTGATCGAATTGATTTGTGTCAAACGAATGGAGGAGCAAAATCCACCTCGGGGCGGACATTTTGTCATCTGCTGTCAACCAAAAATGACTTCACAGTGCCCGAAGGGCCCGGATAATGTCCAAACACGGCCATATTGCATTAAAAACATTTTTACTTGATTTTTCCTTTACAATTTTATGAATGAATGTATTTATTTCATCCTGAGAATAAGTGTGGTGATTTTATGTGATGCACAAAGCAAAGCTTTCTATTTGTTTTCCTTCTACAATTTGGACCCCCGGGCCATGTTTTGGAAACCTCTAAAAATTTTAGTTAGGTGTTGATGAGATCTTTTTGAACCATCTACTGCCTGTCAACAGCATGTTCTTATTTGTTTGACTGCGTTAAGGCAACGAGGGGTACTTAAGGGTGCAAAGAGGAAATTGCGTGATCACCAAGCAAGCGAAATAGAGAAAGAAAAGGTTTGTCGACCAATTGATTGCGCCGCTTTAAACATCGACAGTGCACCAGTGCCTCATCGTTTCTATTTTGTTTCACACCGAATGCGACCAGGTGAATGAGCTGCAGGCCGAGCTGAAGAGGCAAATGTCCTTCCGCAACCTTCTGGAGAAGAATAAGAAGCAGTTGGAGGACGAGGTGCAAAGCCTGAGACGCAGAGTGGAGACAAACACTGTGGAGCACAGGCACGTGGAACAGTACCGCCGCGAAATCGAGGAGAAGGCCCGACAGGAAATACAGAAGAAAATACACGAGGTCAACCTATTCTTGCAGGTAGAATAACACCGAAATGATGACAAAAGCAAAACAAGACGACAGTGTCGTCAGCATTTGTTGGCTTTGCTCTCCCAGTCCCAGGCAGCGACGCAGGAGGCGCAAGACCAGATAAAAACCACCACCGAAGTCAGCCTGCGCGCCAAAATCCAAGAATTGGAGGGCGAACTGAAACGAGCGCGAAGCATCCAACACGACACCGTCGCCCAGAGAGACGCCATACACAAAGAGCTGAAGCGCTACAGGCAGATGCACAGAGAAGAGCAGTGGCTGCGCAAGTCCCTCAGTAACGACCTCAAAAGGTTTGAAGGCGGCGCTTGAATTTGAGCAAAACGAATGCGGTCTTCGCATTGGTCGCGCTCGGCTCGGTTAAAAGCAACTTGAGATGCGAGCGCTTTGTGACGCCCGTGAGCACAACGCAACTCGTTTCATGAGAAGCAACAGTTCTGCAAGGGCTACTACTGGCACATAGGACAGTAACCTCTAGAATACAAACAACATCCATCCATCCATGAGCTGATCCGCTTTATCTTCACAAAGGTCGCGAGCCCAAAAAAAAAAAAATCTCATTCATTACATTGTAAACGGACCAAATCTCAGCACCGTGTATCTATCCGGACAGTACTCCCAAGTGTGAACACATTGTCAGTCTTCTCAGTGGAGGCAAAATGTTTGTTTCGTGTCTGCAGGAGTAACAACCGGCTCACAGAAGCCAATTCCAAATTGCTCAGCGAGCGCTGCAAGTCTCTCGTGTCGTCAGCAATCCCGGGGATCGCCGGCCCCGCGCCTTCTACCTCCACCGCGATGGCGGCACCATACAGGATGCGCAACTCCAGAATCCTCAGCCCTGTGGCTGAAGGATCGAGCAGCAATGTGGAGGATTACCTGTCCAAGGTTTGTAAAGACGCTCATCACCATTTGTGTGAAACATTTTCTTTTGTGTTTTTTTTTTTTTTATTGTTGTTATTTCATGACTCATGGTGTTTCTTTTGAAAATATCAGCTGTACCAAGTTATGGAAAAGGTTAAGTCTTCTTCACATGTGTATGTATTCTTCCTGTTCTTTTGCCTATGACACCAACACAGACATTGGCCTTTTGTCCACATGTACAGACATGTGCCCTCATGATTTTTTTAATGGAGACACATTGTATTTTTTTTTCCCCCACAATTTACGCAAACTCTTGTGAGGTGTCTGACACCCGTCTGTCAAAATACGCAAATGACGAAGAATTACCCTGCGTTTTATATCATGTTGAATGAAATCACTCGGTTGAGGTAGGGCGGGGCTTAGGTGATGGGAGCTGCCTTGGCTCACTTGAGCATATCGTGAACAATTTTTTTTCGAAAAGAGGGCTCATTCAAGCTCACAGTTAAAGTGAACTAAAAACAGACTTCCATAGCTTTGTCTTAAGAAGGTCTGCTCAGCTTGAAATTCCATTATCCTTTGCAAAAAAAAAATAGTAATAAACAGCAGCAGCTCTTACATCAGATTTCAAGCTTTGTTTTGACATAGCTATGTATGCTGTATCTCTGTATTATACTGCCCCCTGGTGGCGGGCGCGTGCACACCACGAGAACTAGCACGGTCACGTTGAATTATGATGCACAAACCATTTTTTTACATTCTATTTAATCACGTTTTCACTGCATTTTAATATAAACTGCAATATTAAAGAGTGATGCTTGCTGTAAAAAAAATAATAGAGAGAAAACATGTTATTACAATATGCTATGGTTTTTCTTGCTTCAAAAACGAATGCTTGTGAGTGTACTTGCCTTTCAAAATCAAACACCTTTCCAAATAAATGCCCAACATGCACATTTAATCATATTTATAAACTACTTGGGTAATTACTTTTTCAATTGTCAAGTATGGATATCAAAACACATGTTTTGTAGGAATGAGGTTTTCTGGTGCACAGCAAATGATTCAGTGTGTATGTGTGTGTGTGTGTGTGTGTTTTTGTATGTTACTTAAGAAATCAAAGCAGAGTAAAAACGCCAGTCCCCTTCACAACGATCACCTGTATGTACCTTAGCTTCCATCTAACAGACAGAATGTCACGTGGAAACACAACATTTGGAAATTGAGTCGATTTGTTTTCCTTTCAGCGCTGAACACAGAGAACGCTCGCAGCAGACTGAGGGAAATCGATGAAGACGAGCCAAGGTGAGGACTCTGAATTCACTCCGGCATTGTTGCCCGCGCCGTTCCAGTGGTTGGCTGACAATGATTTGTGGCCGTGCCGTGTCATGTGACCGTCCCATCCCCCTCCTCAGCCAAAGCGACTCTTGATGTGCACATGGCCCGCATGCCTCAAGGATGGAGCCGGACCCTGTTCCCAGAACCAAGCAGCAGTGCTTCAGTGGTCCTGAAGAACAACCGCGAGGAATGTCCCTGCAGTAACAACAAGCCGAGAAAGATGTGACTGACAACTTCAGAAGCATCAGACTGAGACGACTCCACTTGAGCTCATAGTGCTTGCTGGCTGTTGGCTCTTTTTGCATGAATAAATGCATATAAGGAGCATGGCCTTAGCTCACCATTGCTCTAGTGATTTTGGCGCTACATTTCAAATACGGACTGCACCGACCTCATCTGTCATGTTCCACCAAGGTTACAATTTCCCCTTAATGGAGAAAAGTACGCGCACACAATGCACATTGCACTTTCGCACTCACGCCTTTAGCCACACCCCCTGATGTGACACAGGACTTGAACTGTTGACAATTGGCCGGCTGCACAATTTGAATCGGCTCCATGTGATCGAGTGCAATCTTAATGACGCCGCCAAGTACAACCACAATTCACACTTTTATTACCTCCCTTGGCGGTGTCGGTCTAAACCAGTATGAAAAGGCAACGTTTATGATCTGGTGAGATTGCAAATGTAACTAAGGTGGCTAATTGGTGTGTCTCTACCACATACTGTATCTTGCATCGTAAAAGCTATTATTTTTATAAGCAACATACAGTAGAGATTTTTATATATAATCCTCGTTTGGGATTTTTATCTGTTATTGCTGTTTTTGATTTGATGTATGTATCATTAATTATTTGATATGTGCCATCATAAGGGGAGATGTTTGTCTTGGCTTAAGTGTTATAATTTATTTTTTTAGGGAACAAGGGATTGTGACTTATTCGTATGTTGCTGCATTTATTTTGCCATTTACCGGTACATGTTCTGTCCTTTGTATTTGTGGTCATATTAGTTTTCTGTACATATCTTGTATCTTTTTTTTTGTTTGTCATGATGTAAATAGAGAAATTTTGTAAATCCTGTAAATTAGCCGAACGTTGTAAATAAATGTGTGCAACACCCCAAACTGACAGATTTGGTAGACATAGCTGCTAAATCACCAGTATCTATACATATGCAATTTATGCACACCGTTGAACTTTAATTTTATTATTAAGATAAGATATCCTTTATTTGTCCCACACTGGGAAAATTCACAGATAAAAAAAAACAGATTAAATAAGATATTCAGTTCCTCTCAGGTTTATATGTTTTGTTTTTATTTGCTGCAAGGCTAGCCAGCTTAAATGACCGACAGGGCTCTCTCGTGTCTCATTCTTTTGACAGCTGGTGTGGGCAAACCTGTGCTGAAGGAATGTTTGGTTATTTTTATTTGCATTTTTTGGTCAAGGTGATGATAAAATAGTATTTCATAATTTAACAAGAATTCAACTTATTTCTGGATAATTAGCCATTTAATAAAAATAAATTCAACTGGTGATAAGAGGTTTGCTAAAGAAGTAGCAACATTACTTTGCCGTTATTATTTACAACAGTAATTATCCAAGTGGTGGTGGTGGTGGGGGGGGTCCCTGTAATGGCAAAAGTGTGACAGAAAATGATCAAATTGCATAATGTAACAGTGGCTTCAACTTTTTCATTTAATAATAAAATTAAATCCAGCACAGTCCAAAAAAAAATCTGATTCAGGGGTCTCAGACTCCAGTCCTCGAGGGCCGCTATGGTGAGAGATGGAAAACATGCAGAAAAGAGGACTCTAAGGGCCAGTTTGAGACCCCCCTTATTTATTTATTTTTTTTAAAGCGCGTTTGGCCTATAAGTCCCTTTTTAAATATTCCACTGAAAATGTTGCTCATTGCTTTTGGGGGAAAAAGTTGTAGGTCTATAAAGTTGCTAAATCTAGCAACAAAAGTCCTAAATTGTCGGTAATGAACACCACAATGCTGCAAGTTGGTGAAATTTACAGTGCTGTACTGGTTTTTGTTGATGTGGACTTCAAAATAAAATCAAATTGATGACTTAAGGTTTCCGAGACGTTTATTTTGAAATGAAGGATCGGGGCGGTTTCCTTTCTGTGAATCGAAATGAAAGACTCCCTGCCTTATGTGACGTTTTCTGGACTCCGCTTATTGAAACTGGACTTGTTCATCGTAACGCGTACTCCGCTTTTTCTTGCAAAACCGACGTCATTTGATGGCTTTTGCATTTGAAACGCTTGTATCGATGGAGTCCAAGTGGCGCACTAACCGCCCGGAACCACCGACACTGTACATTTAGTCGGTAAGTTACTTCTTTTTTCACGTAATATTCCGATAATATGACTAATATAACGTGAATGCTGTCGTGTGGGAAGCAGCTCCAACGCGGCCTTGACAAATGTTTAGTGGGTATTCCAGGCCACTGATAAGTTAAAATCCTGTCAGACAAGGTCAAACACAGCATGCTACCATTAGCCAATGAGGCTAGCCAAATGCACGAGACGAGGATTCACAGTTCTTAAAAAAAAATGCTGTCGCTGTGATTTATGTCAACTCTCAGTCAGACACCGAGAAGAAAATTAACTCGTTACATTAACACGGTCGACAGCCCGGCCTTGTTGCTATTTTAAAAAATGACATTTCGAATTGTCTTGACAAGTCTGGGCTCCGTCCACAAAGGTTGAATCAGGCAACTGGAGTTTTCCAATGCTTGGGAGACGTTTCACCTTTAAGGTTGTTACAGAAAACAAATTGTAGGTGTGGAGTCTCGATTTATGCATCTGGTGGGTGTGACCCCTGGGAGTTTCATTCAAGGCGTTGTGGCTGGTGAACGACCGTCCTGCAAACTAACCTGGTGGCAAAACAGCTCGTTTTCCCGTGGAACAAGGTCTGAAGGGAAGAGACGTCAGGAGGGTGTTGTTATCAGTGGGCAATAGGTCACGGGTCTCGAACTTGTTTTCTTCACATTTCTCTTTGAGTTTCCCCACAGTGGTGAAGTAATGATAAAACCACGTCGATGAAAGTGCAACATCAAGTGTTTTGTCTTTTTATGAAGTGAAATAGTGAATAGCCTGAATTGTTTTGCCATCCAAACGCACATATTTACGTTTGTTACTTCTTTGGTTCCATGTGAAGAGCCAGCCTAAAAAAATGTCCCATCATATTCCATAATTGCCCCTGCATTTGTTTATCATTTTCGTGACTCGTTATGAGAAGTTGTGGCAAACTGCTGTGAGTCTCACCAAATGATACCAAGGGCTAATTTGACAAAGACGGTTTCATTCTTGCCTCTTTCAAGACACACATTTAAAAACTGAAACCCAAAGACTTTGGATTGAAGATGAAACATTTTCAAAAAAACAAGAAAAGCCAAGTTGCCTTGAGCCAACCTTTGCTGAGTACCATGTCCTGGATGATTGACTATCTACACAGACATGTCGACAACATGTTTTTTTGTCAAGTGGGGCGTTTCCAGACCACCTGGGGCTCCTGGACGATGAATAAACAAATAGATCTCGGATGAAATAATCGACGCAACCAAAGCCTGCTTAGAATAAACAAGGCTCCTTCAAGGGGCCCCAATTGGGAGTTTCCTGAATCCTGACGTGTCATTACAGTGTCTCAACGGGGTTCTAGTTTGTGTCATTGATATGGACCAATCTCAGCCGTCTCCAAAGGCCTCCTACTACAGTAGTCGCCAACCGGCAACAGGTAGTAAGAGCCCCCACGTGGCAAATCCCTACCCAGTGTCCTCGCCGTGTCCCTATGCAATTGCCCGGTTTGCCTGGCCTGTTGCGGAGTCTCCGGCAGTAGTGGGAGGCGGTTCCTGATCTCCTCCTTCGTCTCTTGGCTGAGTAACACTCTTTTCTTTCCCGTCAGGGTGCATCACAGTCGCTTGGGTGCGGCTGACACGAGTGACGCCTGACTGGAGAATTGAAAAGTAGTCGAGCCCGCCCGGTTGATCCTTTTGAGAGGCAACGGCGGAAGCCATGAAGCTCGAGGCGAGGAGGAGCTGCGCGGCCACGGCGAACGCAGCCGGAAGGTGCGCCCCGGAGTCGGTCAACAATGGCGCGGGTGAGCCCGGCTGCCCCGATCCGAGCTCGACGCTTAAAGCCAAAGTCACCAAGCAGAGCTCCAGGGAGAGCCTGCAGCGGAAAAACACGGAGTGCGAAGTGTACGACGATGGGACAAACACGTTTTTCTGGTGAGTTTTCTTTCGGCTCATGTCAACTGTTTACAGAAGTGTTTCCCCAACCTTGATTGAGGCAAGGTCCCGGTACTTATTTTTCTAAAATCCACCCAACAAATACATCCCCCCAAATACTGATCTCAATTTGCTCAATAATGTACTTACTTGGTGTGAAATATCGGCCAAAGCTATTAGAGTGGCACCTTGACGTAGAGCTTTGCGATGTGACGATATACTGTACATCGTAGATACTGAATAAAATGTGCTTATAATGATATATGGTCGATGGAGAATTGACAAACACAATGTTATCATGTTTATACGTTTCATTTTGTCGCATGGTTGATTGACCTCGAACGCGTGTGTTCATACAGCTTGCACACGATGGAGCACAGAGAATCAGGGGTCAATTTGAGGTCAATGGACCCACACGCGTCTCTTAACGGACAACTTGGAAAGGAAGATTTAACTTTGGGCAAAAGGGAGTGACAATGGTTTATACATTTTTTTTTTAATGGACTGTACACATAGGGCTTCTCGATAATGCAAAAAAAAAATATATTAATCACAATTATTTAGGTATTGACGTCACAATTATTCAGTCGCTCATTTATTTTGGGTACAAAAATTTAGAAAATATTTGACCAATCAAATTCTTTGAAACACTACAATTATGTGCGTTCCTTTTGGACTGAATAAAATGTCTAAAATTATTTACTATAAAATAAATTAAAAGAAAAAGGCGACTTTGTATAAATTCAAGAACTGTTTCTCTGATTACACAAACAGCGCACGGGAGCTGACTTGCTATACACTGCCATAAATTGCCATAGAACTAGAATTTTGAACTCAAGTATGATCACGATAATATTCTAAATTGGTTATTATTGTAACAATCTTATAGCTATAGTTCGCTAAGTAATACTGTATGCTTGCTCCGGTTGGCTTTTTTTTTTTCATTCACTTCAAACACCTTGCCGCCATATAACTGTCTATCTGCTCGCAAACAAAATTTACCCTCCGTTCTTCTTCATCTCTTATCTAAATCGCTCATCTATTTTCTTTTATTTTCAATTCACTCAAGCGGCAGCGTAACTGAAGCGCGCTCAGTCTCAAATGTTGCCAATTTCCCACCTTTATAGGGAGTATCAGGGAAGGACAGCGTGACTGACGCGTGAGGTATGACACCGGATGCTCACATTTCCCACCCTGTTGTCGAAAAGGGCAAATGTCGTCATTTGTTTGTCACGTCAGGTGTTGACGGAAGTGTGATCATTGTGCGTTTACGGTTTTGGGATGTTTGCCAAAGCGACATTCTTTTGACAACGAGCCAGAAGGTAACATTTGTGATTCGGCATCAAGACACTGGGTACGACTTTTCTGTTAAACTGGCAAAGTCGGTTGAGCTTGCACCTGCTGACGTACACTTGAATGCGCAAGAGGTGGCCAGTCCGGAAAAACTGACATTCTCTTTGGCTTGAATTTTCAAAGAGCAGTGTGTTAAGGTTTTTTTTTTTTTTTCTTGGCATTGCTTTTTCAGGGAGGGGAAAATAAACTGGCTTCATGCTCACCGGTTTATGTAAACTTCACTTCTCCCGTATGAGCCAAGAGCAGTACCTGTGGTGGAAACATAAATTAGTTTCACAGAGCACACCAAGCGAGGCAGCCTTGATTTCTCCTTCTGTCATAGTCTGCTATATATATTTAGTTTTAAGTTTTTAGCCCATTGTTTTCAATCGTAACGCGTAAAAACGCTGTGAATTTTCTGCCGATCACTCAGCAGACAGCAATGTGTGTCGCTCCGATCTCCACAAGAGCACCACGGCAAACGGCACCCCGCTGAAGAAGAATTTAAAAAACAACAACAAAAACGGGATGATTGCGATCAGATATTTCGCCAGTAAAAATGTGAAAAAGACTAAACTGCTCATTGGAATGTTGTCCCTTGCGTGGTACGCGCTGCCTCCTCCTGCGTTAGGTGAGAGCGAAGCTATCTGGGTTTGGGTTTTGCGGCGGCGGTCTGATTTGTGTCCGTGTGGCTTTACAGATCCTCATTTAACTTAATAATACATTTATATTTATAAATATATTATTTAACAGAAAAAAAAAGTGGAACGATACATATCTTTTGACCAGGACCTTATTACCACTGTGATTAATTTTATCCCCCTGTGGCATTATCAAAACCAACCCAGTCAGAGAACTGAGTACTGGAGTAAGAGTTTGTTTCGCAGAACAGCATGTCACTGCGTCAACGTATCCACATCCATCCGTACGTGTTATTTTGGATTCTTCGCCCCGGTGCAACACTCCACTTCTATTTTGACAGGCGGGCCCACACCGTCACCGTTCTGTTCATCCTGACGTGCGCGCTGGTGTACGTCACGCTCCTCGAGGAGACGCCGCAAGACACGGCCTTCAATACAAAGAGGTCAGTGGCTGCTTGTTTGTTGACTCCTATTCTCCGATCTGGTTCGTGAGCCAGAAACGAGCGAAAAGTTTGCTTCATTTTACTCTCGCAACTAGCGGGGACCGCTCTTGACAAAGATTTGCCGCGGTCGATGCCGATTGGCTGGCGGATAAAGATGGTCCAGCTTCTTCCTGGAAGAGGACGAACACACACACACACACACACACACACACACACACACACACACACACACACACACACACACACACACACACACACACACACACACACATGCGCGC
>CAAKHF010000337.1:1855-19848 GCA_901007745.1 Hippocampus kuda
CTCACATCGCACTTAGGGACGATTCGAGTTTTCCATTAACGTGCCATGCATGATTTTGGAATGTGGGAGGAAACCGGAGTATGCAGACACGGAGAGGACATGAAACCTCCACACAGGAAGGCCAGAGACCGGAATCGAACCCTCCACCTTTGTATTGTGAGGAAGCAGTGATGACGTCATGACTCTGCCTATAGGCGGAGCAAAAAGGAAAGCGAAGAGAATGAGACTGTTCCAAATTTAAGTGCACATTCTTCTCTTTCTCGCATCAATCTCTTCCCATATCATTTCTACGTTAACGTCGTTCATACTTAGTGCCTTAAAATATGAGTCGGATTCGAGCATCTCGAGCTAGCTTAGCATGCTAGCAACGACTTGCAAACAAAGAAGACGCGGAAGGAAGGGACATACTTTGCGCAGAAGACATAGTGTGTTTGTGTGAAAATGTGTAAAGTTGAAATTCTGAGAGCGTTGCTGAGTCAGCGACTCAGTGCGGCCGTGGAAGAAATATTTGGAGTGTTTGAAAGAACGATAGCAGAGTACGAGGAGGAACTTTCTCGGACAAAGGAGGAGAACGAGCGACAACGTCAACTACTGGACACCGTTTTCAAGAAGACTCAAGATGAATTGCACAGAGAAGGTCGGTGCCTTTGTTTTGATTACAAGCCACCTTTATATTAACGCTCTGAAGGCCTCACCTCTGGCCTTTCGGTAAAATGAAGCTAAGCGATACTGCGCATGCCTAAACTGTTCGCCATAACTGGAAGGTATGTTTATGTATGGTGAGAATTCAATTCCTCAACCTTTATTTAAACATGTAGAGCTAAATCAGGGTAAGCACTTTTTCAATGACGCAGAGAAGCCATATGACAGAAAAAAACGACAGGTGGGGTGAACTGAGATCTTTCTCATGTAAAATATGCATCCTGAACCAGTGGCTCCACTAGTAGATGCTGATAAAATGTAAAGGTGCCACTGGTTGAAAGCAAAAACAGGTGGACTAGTGGCATATGGGTCTTTCATTTGAAAGGTTCCTTGCTAGAATCTTTTCCTTCCTGTGTTGTTCTCCTTTCTTTCCCTTAGTCGCAATGATTTTCTGTGGGTACTCTGGCTTCCTACCGCATTCCAAAAATATGGATATTAGCTTGATTGAAGATCAATATTGCCATAAATGTGAATATATGTTTGACTGCTTGTTTGTCTATATGTGGCTGGGCACTATTCCTGGGTGTAAAATCATCATAGTTTAGTATAGCTTATATTTAGGCAACAAGTGTTGGAATGGATGGATTTAAAAAATAGGTGACCCAAGGGAAGTTATTTTCATGCTTTTTTTCTCTGTGTGAGTATGTTGACACTTTTGAATAAATTCTGTTAGCGAGTGGACATACTTTGAACAACATGGCCACAGTTGACAACACTTTAAGCCAGCGTTTCTCAAAAATGGGGCGCATTATTCTTGAATTTCAGATGCACTTTAAATCTTTTCTGTTCCAGTTACTAAAGCAATTCTTTGTTGTAAGTTGGTTCATATAGTTGGTCCATATTTCTTTCTTTTTTTAATTCTCTTATACATTAATAAGGATACAGTGTTATGCAAAGGTGTACTTATAACAATTTTATAGACAAATGATACTATTTATAGTCATGCGGGGTGGGGGGGACACAAGATGTTTTCCTCTTCCTTGGGGGGGCATGACAGAAAATAATTGAGAATCACTGCTTAAAGCCAACCTGATTTTAGGAATAGGTACCTTTCACATTTGAATTGGTTCGGTTCTAATTCTTGGTGCCTGAGAATTGATACCAGTACTCAATGGTAACAGATTTCTATATTTTTGTTCTGTGGTTTGTGGCAAATAATGTTAATTTATTTTAAAATGAAAAAAAAAAGCAATTCAATTTAACAATTATTTTCCATGTACAATATTTGACTAACAACTAAACATCATGATTTTAAAACAATTGAGCCAGAGGGTGAAGTAAAAATAAAGTTGCAATATTTTACAATTAATAAAGTATGAATCTTCCAAACATTTAATTAATATAATAAAATGCAAAGTTCTGTCCAATGAACAACACAAGGAATGAAGTTAAACAGTAATACAAGGGATGAAGACAAATAATTGTATTAGTGTTATCTTTGTTCCTTGCGCTGCTGTTGCTTTTCAAGAACGCAAGGCCTGCCGCATGCCAGGCGATAAGTTCAAACCCACCTTGGACTGAAATATTTGAAAAAATTACAGTTGGAAGAGGATGTGAATGAGAACAAAGAGAATAAATGACATCAAATTCATTATTTGAATGTATAATTTGGGGATGATAATTTACAGTATATTTACTGTTTAAATTATTAACATGGGCATTTCTAAACATTTTTCAAGGAGAAATTACTTGCTCACATTTTTTTTTGGAGTCAAGGCAGGGCTGTGTCCGTATTAGTGTATATCAGCATCCACCTAACCTTAAAGAGCAAACTAAAAACAATTCTGTTCAATATCATCTCTTATAAGTCACTAGTGATGCTTTTTTTTTCTGATTCACTTTGATGCCGTTTGCAGACGCAGGAACAGGAGAAGGCGTTGACGTGATCAAGGAACTAGAGCCCCTACACATTAAAGAAGAAGAGGAGGAGGCTGATATCACTAAGTTGCCAGTGATTCAAATCACTGTGAAGAGTGAAAATAATGAAGACAAAGGGCAAAGTGAGCTGCACAAACAGGATGAGACTCTGAGCAGCAGTTCAAGTCAAGCCATGTCTACAAAAGGTGATGGAGACCACTGCAAAGGATTACAAGTAGAAAGCCTCCTTCCGCCACTTTCAGATTGTGATAGCATGATGTCACACTCTCCTTACACTGATGATGAACACTCCAAAGGTGATTTGGTATGTCACAATGACAACAAACATGTGAAATGCTCCCAGTGTGACAAACTATTTTATGACAAGTCAAATTTAAACCGACACATGAGGGTCCACACAGGAGAGAAACCCTTCACATGCATAATTTGTGGAAAATGTTTTAACCTGAAGGACTCTCTCGTCCGACACACGAGGATCCACACAGGAGAGAAACCATTTAGCTGCTCAGTGTGCGGGAAAAAATTTTCAATTAAAGGAACTTTGAATATACATGCACGAACGCACACTGGGGAGAAACCATACCACTGCTCAGTATGCAATGCAAGTTTTAGTTGTCATTCCGGACTTGGTCAACACATGAGAAGACACACTCGCAGAAAAGCTTTTGTAACGTCACCACCTTCAACATCTATGATGAAAAAGGCAGGGCCATGAACCTGTTCACTTTTTCCGTGTGTGTGTGTGTGTGTGTGTGTGTGTGTGTGTGTGATATATCCGTGAACAATTATCACATTAAGCTGTGCTCTGCATTGAGCGCAAGGTTCTGGTACAGGTCCCGAAATACAGAGCCAAAAAACAGATGTATTTACTTGAAAGACAGGTTATGTTACACCAAAAGGAGACAACAGTGACTATGTTTGCATGCAGTCTTGACTACAGTGGTTTCTCCGTGATCTTGCGTTATTTTCTGTCGTTATGATAAACAATGCCGCCGTGTATGGCATACTGTTGTACCAATTAGAAGCGCTACACATACATTTCATCGTATTAAATAATTCTTTTATAATGTAGTATATCTCTCCGTGTGACTTACATATTTGTCTGCATCAAGTTGTCAGAGCCATCAACAATGAAATTAAAACAAAGCCCATCAGGAAATAATCACAGCGAAATGTAAACCTAACTTCTGGTTCTCACGATTCACGATCTCGAGGTAATATTCTCTGAATGGTTGATGCAAACAGTGAAATTCGGTCTTTGAGAGGCTCTCATTTCTTCACAAAAGAGTTCTAGCGTAAAGCACGCACTTATAGCAAAATTTTTAAGTGAAAAAAAAGTTGGTCGAAAATGTGGCAACGTAAGATGGCTGCCTCTGGCTTCAGCCGCGAGCGGCTCATTGACAGTCTGTTCATATACTATATGTCCGTGATACACGGTGTTGCCTCTCAATAATAATAATAAGTATAATAAACATTTTTAGTGAAGAATGTTGTCGTTTTTCCAAACTCGCTCATTTCATGGCTCCATTTAACGATCTGAAATGCTTTTCTATCTGATTTTTTGGTATTTTATTTATCCATTGATTAGTAATTAAAGAGGAGTGGTTGTTTTAGACAATCCGATATACATTCAAATGTTTAACAGGTTAAAATACTTCTCTCATTTTTTAAAATTCACGTTCACTAAATCTGCGTTCCTTACGCACGGCAAATACGTAAATTGCGTCGCGCGTCGCCAGTCACGTGACGATAGCTAGCTGAAAGGCGACTGCGACACGAACGAACTGAGATGAACACAAGGAACCTTAAACGAACAACTTTAGTAGTCGTTTTGCTTCATTCTCTGCGTTGATTTTTCTTTCTTATAAAAGAATAAACATCATTAGTATCTGTTAGGGGGAGGGGGGTTTTCGTTATTCTTCAACAAACATACACAAACAGTATCCGGATAAACTCGTCTCTGTAGCTTCCCTGGCTGTCTCAGCTGGCTAGCTTGCAAACAAACTTAGTGAGGCGTTCGTTTCAACAAATTTCTAAACAAAGATTAAGCGTGAGTGTAACGTGTTGTGATCATCGTGTGAAAATGTGTAAAGTAGACATGCTGAGAGCATTGCTGAATCAGCGCCTAAGTGCAGCTGTCGAAGAAGTGTTGGTTGTCTTTGAAAGAACTATAGCAGGGTACGAGGAGGAACTTTCTCGGACAAAAGAGGAGAACGAGCGACAGCGTCAACTGCTAGACGCTGTTTTCAAGTCTCAGGATGAACAACGTAGTGCAGGTTTGTTCCCTGACATCATTTGGATTTAGTTCATATGTGGCTGACACACACATACACTGTCGGTTCCGTGTGTGTTTGTATATATAGGTATTTCCATTTGATTTTCTTGCTTTTTCAAATCTCTTACCATTGTCGTTCATGCTCCCTGGTTCAAATCCTCCTTGTCGCTTCTGTCCGAGTTTTTGATGCCTTCTGAGTTTCCAAGGTGTCAATCAGTCAATCTAGATCTTAATCACGGTTGACTTAACCTCTTTTTTTCACGTTTCACAGGGTTGGAAAATTGAGGTAAAGTCGTCATCAAATACTTACGTAAAGTACATCTGTCTGACCCTTACTTAAAGATAGTAACAAAGAATTTGTACGTCATTACTTCCGATCATATATATACCAACCATACTCCCACATGTCACAGATTCTGGCAGAATTATGATGGTGTAGCTCAATTCCTCATCGAAGATGTTTGTGTTCTTGTGTCTCGCAGGAGTCAGTGAAGAGGAGCCAGAACACCCCAACATGAGAGAGGAAGAGTCCGTTTACATTAAAGAGGAAGAAGAGGAGGCTGATGTCACTGGGATTCCAGTGATTTGTGTTTCAGTGAAGACTGACGACGACGACGACGATGATGATGAAGAAAAAAAAGGCTGTGGAGACCACTGTAGTGGATCCCAAGCAGACAACCGCTTAACTCCAGTGTCCGCTAGTGACAACACAACATCACACTCTCCTGACTCTGATGATGAACACTCAAAAGGGGACATGACAGGTCACACTGACAACACATGCTGGAAATGTTCTCATTGTGACAAAACGTTTGTCTACAAGTCTCTTTTGACAAAACACATGATTATCCACACCGGCGAGAAACCTTTCAGCTGTTTGTTTTGCGGGAAAGGATTCTCTCGAAAGGGACATTTAATTAGACACACAAGGTCGCACACAGGTGAGAAACCATATACCTGCTCTGTCTGCGGCACAGGTTTTACTGTTCGCTCAGCGTTGGATAATCACATGAGGACACACACTGGAGAGAAGCCTTATTCATGCCTGGTGTGCGGCGAAAACTTTTCCCAAAAGGGAAATTTATTGAGACACACAAGAACACACAATGAGAATGACGTTTTTAGCTGCCCCGTCTGTTTAAAATCCTTCTCCCAAAAGGGGTATTTGAAGATACACTCAAGAACACATACCGGAGAGAAGCCGTTTCCATGCCTGGTCTGCGGTGCACGATTCAGTGTTCGTTCAGTGATGCTCAAGCACGTGACAAGAAGGCACAAGCATGACAGAGTTCAGTGTTTGTGACATTCAAAATGAATGATTAAAGTTTGTGTTGTTGTTTTTTTTTTAACGTGTTTTCATTTTTAAATTTATTTCAGAAGAAAACGTATTTACTGTTTGCTACCATGTATCACTCAACAGCATGCTTTATGTTACATCATTTTATGTGTCGTTTTCATCTCCACAATGTTTTTCATAGGTCTTCACCACTCAATGGCTTAAATGCTTTAAACATGTTCACCTATGTTCCTGGCCATTCATATTGTACAGCTCACAAAATACAGTTTATTAAGTATTTTGTTCATCATGTGAGCATTCATAAAATGATATAATATGAGCTGTTGATGCTTAAACGTGGAGAAAAAAAATCGTGAGATTGTGTCATGTCTTTGGATAAGCCCTTGCTCTTCATTTTTAAGGCCATGATGTACTGGATACTGCTGCAGAGGCACTTTTAAAACAGTCTGTTGTGTCTTTTAATCAACGGCATGTACAGTGTAAGTGCATCTCAATAAACTGCAATATTGTGGAAAACGTTCAGTTCAATTCCAAAAGTGAATTTTATTTACAGTACAGTGATGCCTTGACTTACTCTGCAAGTTCCGCTGCCGTTTGAGTGAAGACTGTTCAAAAAAAAAAAAGACGATATACCTCAGCCCTGTCCTGAACAGGACTAACACACATACGAAATTAAAACGCTGACAGAGTATGGCGGCGAACACCCATAGGGGTTGCCCAGTGGTCCAGTGCTTAGCACGTCAACCTCACAGTGCAGAGGTGGTGGGTTCGATCCTTGTTCTGGCCTTCCTGTGTGGAGTTCGCATGTTCTCCCTATGCCTGTGTGGGTTTTCTCCGAGTACTCCGGTTTCCTCCCACATTACAAAAACATGCATGGCAGGCTGATTGATCACTCTAGTTTGTCCCTAGGTGTGAGTGTGAGTGTGGATGGTTGTTCGTCTGTGTGTGACCTGCAATTGGCTCGCAACCAGTTCAGGGTGTCCCCCTCCTGCTGCCCGAAGACAGCCAGGATGGGCTCCAGCAAGCCCTTGTGAGGATAAAGTGGATCAGAAAATGGATGGATGGATGGCTGGATAACACACAAAGTGAATTATCACATAATGCTATTTATTGAACCAACAGCCTCAAACCCCTCAAATTCACTGTCAATGTATTGGACTGATACTTAAGACACAATCCAAAATAAATGTTAAAATAGAAATTAGGTAGGACTTGATCTTCTGAAAATTACTTCCCTTCACATTGAATCCATCCATCCATCCATCCATTTTCGGAACCGCTTTATCCTCACTAGGGTCGCGGGGGGTGCTGGAGCCTATCCCAGCCGTCTTCGGGCAGTAGGCGGGGGACACCCTGAATTGGTTGCCAGCCAATCGCAGGGCACACAGAGACAAACAACCATGCACACCTGCACTCACACCTAGGGACAATTTAGAGTGTTCAATCAGCCTGCCATGCATGTTTTTGGAATGTGGGAGGAAACCGGAGCACCCGGAGAAAACCCACGCAGGCCCGGGGAGAACATGCAAACTCCACACAGGGAGGCCGGAGCTGGAATTGAACCCGGTACCTCTGCACTGTGAAGTCGACGTGCTAACCACTGGACTACCGGGCCGCCCCTTCACATTGAATGAATCTTTATCCAGCAATTTGAGTTTTGAAAGAAATAAGGTCAAGCATGTATTGACACTTACACACCTGCGGGCGGCAGTAATGCACTTAGTACGTCTCTTCTGCAGAGCGGAACTGGAAACACGAGAGCGAACGGAAAGGAAAACAAGGCACAGAGTCTCTGAGCTCATTAAATCCATATTCTTTATTGTTGCCTTTGCTCCTAATTGTGCCATATAAAAGATGAAAACGTCGCTCCTTCTTCGTGGCATTCTCTGTGCAAGTTAGATTAGCTTGAAAGCTACGACCTTTGCAACACACCGTAAAGCACGGCTCGAGTTGATCGTGTGAAAATGTGTAAAGTCGAAATGCTGAGAGCGTTGCTGAATCAACGACTAAGTGCAGCTGTGGAGGAAATATTTGTCGTGTTTGAAAGGACGATTGCAGAGTACGAGGAGGAACTTTCTCGGACAAAAGAGGAAAACAAGCGACAACGTAAACTCCTGGACGCTGTTCTCAAGAAGCCTCAAGTTGTGTTAGACAAATACGGTTTGTTCACGTATTCAGCTCACTATTTTAGCATCGTTTTATTTTATCTCCATCTGTGTGGATCAAAGGGTGTCCAGACAATTTCTTCTGAAGTTCACATACAAGAAAAATCGAAGGAAGCAAGGACCGCTTTGGCATTCATTGATCTGTTAAGCAGAGATAAATCGATTGAATCAAGGGCAATCTGCAGTATAATGGCAAAATTTCAGTCATTTTTTACTTATTACATTATAATGACACGGTTCACAAATCGGTCCTGACACGGAGCAAACAACTGACTTCCTCACAGATTTATGCTATTGGCAGAACAGCTTGGTCCCTATAAGATACAAATCGCAGGGGTTTACTGTATCACATATTATTTGTATTTGTAGGTTCTACACACAACATTTGTGAAGTTTGATTTTTTGAAACCATGTGTGTTCGTCCTCTTGTGTCCTGTAGGCTTCAGTGATAAAGATGTTGCCCCTGCGCAACAGGAGTGGTCCTTCAGCGTGGAACAGAAAGAGCTCGATCCCCACCGTGTTAAAGAGGAAAGGGAGGAAGTGTGGAACAGTCAGGAGGGAGTTGAGCGAGGAGAGCTGGAGCTGCCCGTGTGTCGTGTCATCGTGAAGAGCGAGGGTGATGAAGACGAACCTCGCTCCTCACACCATCACAATCAAAGTGAGAGCAGAGCATCCCAAGCAGTCTTCACACCACTGTCAAATAGTGATGACCCATCACACTCTCCTGATACTGATGATGATGAACACTCAAATGGTGATTTGACAGACAAGAGACATGTGAGATGTTCTGATTGTGGAAAAGCTTTATCTGACAGTGACACACAATGTCACGCTAGAGAAAAACCCTTTGTTTGCTTGGTTTGCGGTAAAGGATTTTCTCGAAATGAGCATTTGATCACGCATACCAGAACACACACGGGAGAAAAACCATTCATCTGCTCAATTTGTGGCGGAAGATTCTCCCAGAAGGGCAGTTTGAAGAAACACATAAGAACACACACCGGAGAAAAACCATTCAGCTGCTCAGTGTGCACCAAAACATTTAGTGATAGCTCGGCAATGATGAGGCACTCGAGAAGACACACCGGAGAGAAACCTTTTACTTGCTCCATGTGCAACACAAGCTTTACTCATCGCTCAACACTGGTGACCCACTTGAAAGTGCACACTGGAGAAAAACCCTTTCCCTGCTCAGTTTGTGCTAAAAGGTTCCCTGCAAAGACACAACTCACACGACACATGAAAATTCACACAGGCGAGAAAATGTTCGCTTGTGGCGTCTGTCATGAAAGATTCTTATATAATTACCAGCTTACGAAACACAAGTGTGCTGGTGAGAAGAGTAGTAGTAGGACCGATGAAGCTGCAGGACTTTAAATATTTTGTTTCTTTTTGTACATACCACAATGCTTTCACACACTTCAAAATGGCCCAAAAATAAAAAAGTTAATTGTGAAAAAAAAAAAAATTCTGTCATGAAAATCTGTTCAGCATTGAACCCCTATAAATAGAGTGAAATGTTAAATTAATTACATTATATATATTTATTTATTTTTATTTTATACATATAAAGCATTCTGGATGGATTTTCATTCTTGGGCTCTGATTGGCTGGAGGTTACATCACACATTCTCGGACTGAAATCTTTTACGTTTCATTTTCAGCCTATAATGCCCTTTGAAGGCAGTAATGTATAATGTAGCTGAAAGCAACACTTCAATGTTTAAGTAACTTGCCAGAAAATGACTTCGGTAGAAGTTGGAAAACACTATTTTTTGATATAAACATGGGAAAATTTAATTATTAATTTTTCTTAAAGTGAGTGGTTAGAATTTAGATTTTTTTAAAAATTCATTCTCTTTTCATGCATTTAATTGACTTCTATGGCAAAGTTAAATATCTGCTTGTTGGCTTACGAGCCAACAAGCTTGCACCATAGAACACAAGCCGTCTTTGAAACTAACATCTTTTCTTCATCATGGTCCACTGTAAAATAAAACTAAATACAATTGTTGGTGGATATAGAATGGAAGTTCATGAGGATAGGGTTTTTTGGGTTGTTTTGGGTTTTTTTTAGACATCTTCCCGGATGTCCAATTTTTCACATTTATAGGACAGCAGTACAAGGTTGAAATATGGTTTAAAAATGGTCGGTGTGGATGTCCCCTACACATCTAATATGGAACAAATAAAAACATGAGCAAAGTTATTTAAAAATGTTGACAAAACCACTGGTTTTCTACAGCTGGAGCCCTTGGAGAAATATATACAGTTTACCTCCTCTACAGATCGGGCTGAGTTTTCTTCATTGATTTGAAAAAAAAAAGAAGACTTTACATCCTTGTATCATAGATGACGCTGGATTAAATGTCAAAGATTGGATTGGATACAACTTTATTGTCAAATGTGCTGTATGTACAGCACTGATGAAATTTATTCCCTCTCAACATAAAACAAGAAACAAGATAACCCCTACTCCATTTCTCGTCCCACCGACACCATTGTCAAACAATTTGAACCCTGTCCTTTAGCCTGATAATCTCCTGGATGCACCTTTCTCCGAATCATCAGTTCCACACCTGTGCTTTTTATCCGGTAGAGAGCACACTCGCTTTCCCGGCGCTTGCGAGTTTCCTACAAGACCAACGAAGAAGTAAAATGCGGAAGTTTGCTGGGTCGTAAACAGTCAAATTGTACGTACTGTACTCAAGTACTGCATCCGACATTTCTTTGGTTCACGCTTCTGTCGTATGACGGAGTTATCATAAATTTAATATATCGGCTCAGAATGGACTTGTCTTCACTATATGGAGTTGTCGCGTTAGCTTAGCTTGTTAGTTACTATCAAAGCGACAGCTTGCAAGCAACACGCAGAGATCGAGTGTGAAATTAAAGTGTTGTAGTTAGAGCGTGTAAAATGTGTGAAGGAACGATAGAGTACGAGGAGGAACTTTCTCGAACGAAAGAGGAAAACGAGCAACAATCGCAACTGCTGGATGCTGTTTTTGTGACGCACAGAGCAGGTTTATGCAATTCTCACTTGTCGAGTAACGTAGCTTTTTTTTTGTTTTAAATCATTTACAACATTTACAAATAGTTTGACATTTGCTAGTTGGTGGAAGTGAACTCTCATGAGGATGATATATACATACACACAGCTTCATTTTTTTCGTTTTTCAATTATCATTATTATTTAGCAATTATTCATGTATGGTCTCCTAATTTTGAGTTGTTTTCGACATTGGAGGCTACACCATCATAATGTGGGTTGACAAAGCAAAGCTTGACTTTACCAAACCATGTGCGTTTGCCTTCTTGTGTCCTGCAGAAGTCAGAGAAGATCTCAATCATGAGCAGCTTGCGAAGTTGAACTCGAAGGTGGACGAGGAGGAGCCAGCACTCCCCCGTGTTAAAGAGGAACAAGAGGAAGCTGATGTCAGCAAGTTTCCAGTGATGCGCGTCATTGTGAAGAGTGAGGATGATGAAGACGAGCCTCACTCTTCCCAGATTCATCACAGTCAAAGTGAGAAGAGAGGATCCCAAGCGGACAGCCTTGTAGCTGCGTTAACAGATAGTGATGACACATCGTCTCACTCTCTTGACACTGACAATGAACACTCTCAAGGTGATATGGCATGTCCCGCTGAGAACAAACACTTGACATGTTCACAGTGTGATAAGACTTTCCTCAACAAGTCAACATTGGAAAGACACATGAGATGTCACACAGGAGAGAAACCTTTCATGTGCTCGCTTTGCGGTAAAGGTTTCACACAGAAAGGAAGCCTGACGACACACACGAGAACACACACTGGAGAAAAACCGCATTCCTGCTCTGTCTGCAGCACCGGTTTTAATGATAGTTCAGCATTGGCGCGACACATGAGAACACACACTGGGGAGAAACCATTTTCCTGCTTGTTCTGCGGGAAAAGCTTCTCCATAAAGGGAAACTTTGTCGCACACACAAGAACACACACTGGAGAGAAGCCTTTTTCCTGCTCGGTGTGCAACACAAGTTTTCGAGTCCGTTCAGGTCTGGTTCAACACATGAGAACACACACTGGGGAGAAACCATTCACCTGCTCAGTTTGTGGTCAAAGATTCTCTCAAAAAGCGACTTTGAGAGAACACCTGAGATCACACAGTGGAGAAAAACCTTTTTCATGTTCAGTCTGTAACACAAGTTTTAGTTACCATACGTCATTCATTCACCACATGAAAAAACACTCTAGTGAGAATGTTTAGCTAAAATATGTTTAATTAAAAAGTACCAGGGGTGTCGTTTGTAAACATGTCACAACATTGAAGCCAGAGTATGCATTTATTTTTTTTGTTTTACCCTAACATATGCGTGATTTAGCTTTATAGTCCTCAATTAATTTCTTTTCCCCAAACTAACCCTTACGGAATAAAACACCATTTGGCGAATGGATTATTCCTTTGACATTTAATTTTCCACAACGTGATTCATTAAGATAAGATATCCTTTATTTGTCCCGCAATGGGGAAATTTGCAGTCAGACTTCAGAAAGGAAAAACACAAGGTAGGGAGAGGGGAAAAAAAACCACGCTCGAACTATCCTCTTCTGAGGATAATTTAAGTCTAGGATAAAAAAAGACCCTAGCACATAGCACATTACACATGCTGACTCACATTTGTTCACTTCATTTCCACATCACGGTCATTAACCAGAGGTATGCTGGCTCTAAAGCACAAATGCCAAGGTCCAGCATGCCATATCAATTCATGTTGCCCAAAAAACCCAAATAAAATGTGACTACTTCATTTTTTTTTTTTTTGGTAATTTTTATTGTGGTTCAGTTGTAACCAAACTGCAATTTGTATTAGCTACTGACACATTTTTCGTGAGTCACTTCACAATGTTAGCAAAGCAGTGTCACTGTGTAAAAAGTAAAACATACTGTGTAAAAGTCTACCCTTTCCTTTGTTTTAATGAGTCTTTTTCACAGTAGCCAATTTGACTTGTGAAAACATGAGCAAATATGACCCAGTGGGTTTATGTCAACAAATTATAACATTTTGTCGAGCAATGTAGTGTGAAGGAACAATCAAGAGAAATGTATTAATTATTACATTTAACTATATATTTTTCCCGTGGTGAAATTGATATGGGTGCTTTATTTCTATTGCTATCATAATATTACTATGTCATACATCTATTTTCAACAATGAACAGGTTCACGGGGAACTGCTGTAACCAATCGCAGCTGACTTTAGGCGGGAGCCAAACTGGCTCACTGATCTACGCGTGCGCAGTGTGGCTTGTTGGGAGGCTCCGTGTTGTTTGTAATCACACGTCGAACAAAGAGACTGTGTATGTAATCGTACGCTGCAAAAATAGCGAGGTCGGCACATCCTTTATTTTCTGAAGTGGGACAATTGGAAGCAAGCGCTGTTCAGGGAGGCATTCGCCACCGGAAGTAAAAATGGTCCAACCCAAACTTCCGGATTATTATGGTGACACCCGTGTATTTTCTTTATTGAGTTCACATTTCTGTCTTACAATACAATACATGCTGATTTCTTGTGAACGCTAATCGAATTAATTATTTGTATCACGATACTCGCGTTTTCGGTCACTCGGGAGAGCCTCCAGTTAGCTTGGTTGAGCTTGCTGGCTGTGGACAAAGAAAGACGTTTGTTAGCAGCAGGTTGCTAAGCAGAGATCTCGTGACAGTGTCAAGTGTTGTGATTTTTTTTCTCCCTTTGATAATGTGTGCAAAAAGTGTGAAAGAAAAGTATGAAGATGAACTTTGTCGAGCAAACAAGCGACAGCGTAAATTACTGGAAGCTGTTTGTAAGACCCCTCAAATTGAGGTACACAGAGCAGGTAATGTACAGTGTTTACGAGCAGTTTTTTGGAAGATTTGGTTGGAACCAATATTAATAAGAGTTGACCGGTCCAGGAGGTCGGCTTTATTTTTATTAAAGCTGCTAAACTGTGGTCATCTTATGTTACAATGTACATGTTAGCTCAAACGTTGGAAGCCTTTTAAAATAAGGTCAAAAAGTAAAAGAAAGGCAGTCTCAGCCGCATTATTATTTATTAATTTTATTTTCTGGTCGCTGTGATTTTTGTGTTCTCCCTGTGCGTCTTCTAATAGATACTCGCAACCCTTTCCTTTGAGGCGCTACAATTCTGTGTCTGAAATGACGACAATCACACATTGACATTTTAAGTCTGAGAATCGATCAGTGGCAGCTTGTCCGTGAAGGGCGCGTGGGCACCGCCCTCCGTCCCAGATGGGTCATCTTGAGAGGGACAAAAGTTAAATAATGGAAATAGATCTGAAATATGATGTCAATATACTTTGATTATATTACTCAAAGACATTCTGAAAAGCCTAGCATTGCAAGGAATAATTATTACAATGCCTACTTAGAGCTAGGTTGCTTTTCCAGTAGAGCTGCAAGTTTAAGGACATCATGCATTGTGTCATGCAAATTGTTCATGATGTTAAATTAAAATTATGTGGCCACATTTTGGAATTATATGTGGGCATTATATTCTGTATTGTGACTACAAAACAACAACAACAAAAAATCCCCATGTCATGTCTGGGGCTCCGTAGCTACTCTTCTCTGGTGACATCATGCAAAGGATCATGTGACGTGTGAGCCAAGTTTGTCTTTTCTAATCCATCTCTTTGTTTTCTTGTGTCCTGCAGATGTGAGTGATGAAGATTTTCATCCTGAACAGCAGAAGTCTCCTCATGTAAAAGAAGAGGAGGATGAGACTGCTATCACCCAACTGCCATTTAATCGTGTCATTGTGAAAAATAATGATGATAATAATGATGATGATGAAGAAAAAGAAAGTGATGAAGACCACTGTGTCGGATTCCAAGCAGACAGCCGCCTCTTAGCACCACTCTCAGATCGCAAAGACAAAATGTCAGATTCACCTAACACTGATGATGAACACTTGAAATGTGATCCGACACTTCACACAGACAACAAACGCTTGAAATGCTCTCAGTGTTCTAAAACTTTTAGTCACAAGAAAATCTTGAAATGACACATGATGACACACACCGGAGAGAAACCCTTTGCATGCTCCGTGTGTGGCAGAAAATTCTCTCAGAAGGGAAATTTGAGAACACATATGAGAACGCACACTGGCGAGAAACCTTTTTCCTGTGCAGCCTGCAACAAAAGTTTTAGTGATGGTTCAGCACTGATTCAACACCAAAAAACGCATACTGGTGAGAAACAATTCATGTGCTCTGTTTGTGGTAAAGGTTTCACCCAAAAAGGAAATTTTATTACACATGCGAGAACACACACCGGAGAAAAACCTTTTTCCTGCTCGGTCTGCAGCACCAGTTTTAACGATAGTTCAGCATTGGCGCGACATATGAGAACGCACACTGGGGAGAAACCATTTTCTTGCTTATTCTGCGGAAAAAGCTTCTCCCTCAAGGGAAATTTTGTTGCACACACAAGAATGCACACAGGAGAAAAACCTCATTGTTGTTCAATCTGCCAAGTAGGCTTTAGAGTTCGTTCAGGTTTGGTTCAGCACATGAAAAAACATGCTAGTGAGAATGTTTAGACAAGTACTGTATGTGTGATGTTTCATGTACTGGTGGCATTTACACACTTAATTGAAGCCAGAAGTTTTATGACTTTTTTGTAATAGGGTGTCTATCTGCTATGGCAGTGTTTCTCAAACATTGTTGAGCTGATTTTTTCTATTAAAATAAATATACACTACACTATGACATGCTACCTTTTTCTCGCTTTAGTTTTGAGAATATTTATTGTGTCAATTTCAAGAATTAAACTCGAAACTCAGGACTGTACTGTGAAAACAAATCACATTCAAATAATTTAATGTGTATTCAATATACTATGTCCATCGACCGATTTTCTGAATCATTTATCCTCTAAATTAATACACTTTTAATCTTCTAGGCCACTCTGATTGGCTGACGTACGAGATGCCATAACATTCATTACCTGTTAAGATATGTGTGTAGCATTACTTAGTTTCATTTTCTCTCCAGAACTTATTAAATTGCCTGCTACTGGTATTTTATGGTTCAAAGTTGGATACGCTACGCTTTAACGCGGTTCCAGCAAGACTTCTTTTAAAATTTTGCTCAGGCACCCAAGTACTTCATTCCGGTCTTTCACGATAATGTTAGATTACTGAGCAATGAGCATGGCTTCTCCATCTTGCCCTCTTTTAATTACGCCTCGTAATCCCATCGTAACAACGATACTTGTAAAAAGTGTATTTTATTCTCCGCCATGGAGCCAGAGATTACTGATTTAGGCGCAAAACCACAATGTGTTTTGCAGTCAAGAGTAGCCAGCCAAGACTCGGTGCTCGGTCACTGCTGAGGCTTAAATTGAACCGATTTCATCTCGACTTCCCAACAGCCCATGTGTAGGTGGCGTAAGCAGTCCTGTGAAGTGAATGGTCTCCACTGTTTAATTATTGGAAAAATGTAAACATCTGTGATAGTTTTTTATTCTTTGAGTTTTGATGAGGCCCAAAAAGCAAACTGATATGTAAGACCTTTCTAGTTTTAAGGAGTACCCAGCATGGGGCAAAAAATGAGCACATAACACCATCCAGTGTGAGTCCTTGGGCAAGACCCTTCACGCTAATGCCTACCTCATACATTGATGAGAGACAATAAAACGAATGACATGCCAGCTCAGACGTCGCCCGGCCAAACAAGGTCTGCGTCAGGTGCTGGGGAACCAGAGCACCTTGATGAAAAATGGGTTACTGGAACAAAGCGGACATGGGCGAGATGCGATACCATGGCTCTGTTGGAATGCTACTACTCAAGCAACCCTAGTCAGAGGGGTTACATGCAGAGAATGTGGGCTAAATGGTTACTTCGAAACCCACAGTCACAGTTGACCACGAAACAACTAGCAGCTCAGTGTTCCAACATCCACAAACGACAACTGCTGTCACAACTTGAGATTGATGAGGTACAACGCAGGTTCCATGGTGTAGGGCCCCAGGCTGATAGATCAGAGGAGGAGGTCATACCAGAGATTGGGAGGCAAGCCCCAATGAATGCAGATGATGAGATTGGGAGGCAAGCCCCAATGAATGAAATGCTGAGCAAGGCAGCAACTGACCTGAAAGCTAAGATCATGGCGAGAATGAAAGCTGGGCAACCTAGAAACCGATTACAACGGCTATGTGAAGTACCACCTGAAAGTCTCATGGAAAGTGTGAATGCAGCACTGAGGGCGATCCCTACCGTAACGATCACGGAAACCAATGAGCTGATATACGCTTCAGCATCAGTGATCCTAGAGATGCTTGGCTATAAGAGCAATGGAAGCCATGAGATACGTTACTCACCATGGAAAAGACAGTTGGAGTCTAAGATCAAGGCAGCTCGGAAAGATGTGAGTCAATTGACGGAGGCCCAGAGAGGTGTGATGAAAAGGCCAATACCCGAGAGGTACATCCAGATGTCCATACCTGAAGCACTCGAAACTGCCAAACAAAGGCTCCAAGCCTTGTCCAGCCGCCTAAAGCGGTACACGAAAGAGAATGAGGCCAGACGAATAAACAGGCTGTTCGCAACACAACCTGCGAAAGTGTACGCTCAGTGGCAGGGTCCTAACAACAGAGCTGACCCACCAAGACTGGAAACTGAAAGGTACTGGAAA
>CAAKHF010000338.1:14311-28933 GCA_901007745.1 Hippocampus kuda
AGTGGGGGGGGGGGGGGCGGGTGGGGGGGGGGGGGGGGCGGCACTGGACACAATAACGCCATTAGTTTTGCATCCGTGTGTGTGTGTGGGGGGGGGGGGGCGAAATGCGCCGTCGAGTGCCTGCCTGTCACCTTCACTGAATGTTTTTCTTGGCACGGGCATAAATCTCCGGCGTGTTTAATATTCCGCGATATTCTGCTTTATTTGGGTGCTAATAGAAAACCCAAATTAAATGTCCACGCAGCTTCGCGAAGCAACGCGAGGATCGATGATGCAGCCGCTACTGTCCAATCAGGCCGCCACTTAATTGCCTGTATTTTCAAGGTAATGGAAGGGCTTGTTGCAAATTGAGGGATTTATTTATATATATATATATATATATATATATATATATATATATATATATATATATATATATATATATATATATATATATATATATATATATATATATATATATATATAAAGCACACAAAATGTACCTTTACTGACATTCATGGCGTCTTTGACATTGATTATCTGATCAGCGCCGTGTCACGCTCACCTCCAATTCTTCATTACACACTGTTTATGAGCTGTTACGGCACAACTCGCTTGTTCCACGGTGATTGATTGCCTTATTAACGCGTGTTCTTGTAAGTGTGACCGGACTGATTACGATGCATATGTTTAGAATAATGTTTCATTTAGCTGACTGCGAGTAATGCGGGGTGACAGCTGCTGCGGGAGGACACAAAAAAAAAAAAAAAGAGAAGGGGGGAAGTATGGAGAAAGAGGGTAAACTACGGGGAGCAAGCGGGGCCAAAACACACTGAAGGTGGAACCAAAACGGCCGCGCGTGGCAGCTATTGCACGAGCAAATGTGGCGAAAACTCACAAATGTGGTTTTGGTTCCTTTTCAGGAAATGGTGGTTCACACCTGTGGAAGCCGGCCTGCCACATATTGGAACAGCTGTATTCAGGACAGGAGGGGCATGCCCCACCATGCAGGTCAAATTTTTTTTCTTCAGCAATTACACACACATGCACAATGCTGGGTTGTTTCCAAACCGACTCACTGGGTACAGACTTCAAAATGATGGGTCAAAAATAACCCAACCGGATACTTGGTCTCATTGACCCAACTTTCTAGGTTGATTTGAACAAAACAACCGATTTTGTACAAGATAACCCTCCCCAAATTGGTTGTTTTGATACGAAATAGCCCAAAGTTGGCTGAAACTGACCCAACTAGCAGGACAGTCCGTTTTTTTGACCCGCCAATTTGCTATGAAAGGATTTTGAGCAGATTGAATTAGTTCTACCCAAGGTTGGGTTCATTATTTTGACACGACACATTGGGTTGAAAATTGGATTTGGGTGGGCAGATAAAAAGGGCTTGTTTCAAACAACCCAAACTAAGCTCTCTAACTTTGCTGTAGAAAAGCCAACTGTATTGCTTAATGCGAACAGAAAGTCCAAAAGTACATAAAAAGGTGAAGGAATGGCAATAGTCAAGGCATCGGTATAGTCCTGTTTTTTTTTTCAGTCGATTTTGAACATGTATTTTTGGACCTGTGGAAAAATTTTAAACTGCAGAATTGTTTGTACCTATAGTTGTAGATCCACTTCCTTGTCCAGTTTAAGCTCCCTAGCGCTGCTTTTACTCAGCAGGGTCAAATGTCCGATTTTCCTGTGAAGGACATGAGACCGGGGAAGATGGACGATAAAGTGTGAAAGTTGCACAAAAGGCAATCAGCAGACCTTCTACTGTGAACAAAACACACAGTGGTCGATTCTTATTCAAAATGCTGTAAATGGGACTTAAAAACTACGGCGTTCATAAATACAGATGGTAAATGAGGACCAATTTTATCGTACTGTTCCTTATGATTACATCCAAAGCCAATGAAAGCCTCGAGTATTTTCTTCCCATTTGGTGCACTATTTGCATCACACAGCACAGCTGTTACATGGGGCCTCAAACCATCAGGTAGCGTCCAACACCTATAAGATCCCATTTAATGCTTTAAAATGTTCCCCAAACGTGAATAGAAGACGAGTGCTTAATGAGATTTATGCCGCCATTACACTTCTAAAGTAGTTTCTGCTCTGTTTGTCTCAAATCATTGCCTCTGTTCAAATGTTACCTTCATATATTACATGGCATTAATTCAACTATAGCTCATTAAGACAGAGCGAAATGGTTAAATTAGCTTATCAAGTCATAATCATGATGAATGGGCTTTTAATTCTGATACAAGATGGGCAAATTGCAATTTTGTGCGATTTGATGGTTCTGAAATAACATTTAATATAACGGGTCATCCCCTCAATCAATTACTGGAGGCTGCGGGCCAGTCGTGTACAGGATTTTTTTTTCTTCATGCATATGTATCGAAACGTGTTCTCAATTATCTTTGGAAATTGCTTTTATTGGGTTAACGATTAATTCTTCCAGAGGTTCTCTGCACATGGTAATGGCGGTGCAACAAATTAGTATTCCTGAGACAAGGACCACGCTTTAGATTTTCATATACAGTACTGTAATAAAAAAACTTTTTCCCCCCTGCTCCCCCCCAAAAAGGTACATAGTGTGTCGTCACATGTAACAGATGTAGTATATTCTCAATGCACACTGACAGACTGAATACAAAGTACATTCAAATGAAGAAGAATGGATACTTCAAACACTGTATTTATCACAGTGTCACGCACTACGTTGCACAAATGAAACTATTGGATTGAATCAAAATGTTAAAAATTGTTAATCTGACCATGTTTGACTTTTCAAAAGCTGTACCAACGTGCTGATAGTAATGAACAGGCCCAATGTACTAAGTTCCCCTAGTAATTACAGTAAATACTTATGTAAAAAAAAATTGCGGGACATGAATATGAAACAATTTCATAAAAAAAACAGAAAATACAGCAGTAACTTTCTTCTGCTGGATAAAATGTTAAAAATGTGTTATTTATTTATTAGATTAAATTTTTTTTAACAAATCCCCTCAAGTCTTGGAAAAAAAAACTAAGCTACGATAAACATCCCCATGAAAAATGGGAGGGAATGGAGAAAAAAACGTTACAAGAAAACATCTTTTTAAAAAAAGAGGGAAAACTCCGCAAATCTGCAATTCTGTGGGTGCCAAACTACGACTATGCAGTGGTTGTAATATCACCAGATGGCAGACATGTCTTGGTTGCACTCGCATTGGGTATGATACTGCCTTAATTTACTACATGAGCAGGCCTAATATTTTATTTTTTTTTGCGAATTTGGTATGATATGCAGGACAAACAGTAACTCAACAATATTAAAATTTTGAGTGAATTGATTTTTGTGGGGGAAAAAATCCAAAATCAGTTCTTGCACTTTGTCTTATTTGTTTTTTTTTTTTTTTTTTGTTCGGCAGTTTTTTGCCGTCCTTGAATGAAAAATGTTTCTGCAAGAGGCCTGTGCAGTTGAAAAAAAATTACAGTATGTGCTTCTTTTGCTGTTTGCCAACAACAAAGTGTTTGAACCTTTGTTGTTGGGTTAGGATAGAGGGCCTTTGAAACATGACGCGAAAAGTGGATGATCAAAAATGCTTTGCACATATTTGTCCATCTTTAAAATTGCATTTTTGGCATACACCCGGTTCGAAAGTGTGTGGTCCAATGTGGACCCCCAATAGCACGGACATTTAAAATAGTCCATCCTTTGATTACTGCTCGGAATGAACTAACACAAGTCCATGGAATAAATAATACAAGTTAGATTGGAAATGTAGGTCAGTGCTTCTGATGGTGTTAAGTCCAGCAGGGGATCTTGCCAAGCCTTACCGAGCCCCACTGTGGTAAACCAAGGACACATTTTCACTACCTGTCAACGATCCACCACTTAAGATGGAGACTTTGAAGCAGGGGAGCCCAGAAAGAATGCCCATGTTCGTCTTCTTTTTGGGCGTTGTAACGGGACACACCCCCTAAGCTTAACACCATCTAAACCAGGAGAGCTGCGGATAGTCAGTACAAGGCACAGGCAGTCCAAACCAGTCGGATCCACCCAAGGTATGTTTTGTTTTGAGCTCCCTCAATCGGGCTGCGACATATTCGCGTCCATTCCAAGTATCCGCTTAACTAGCTTTTAAGAAGGAACGTCAATGCAACACGTTAGGTTGGCGTTTGACTCGCTTGCTCGCAAAAGTTAGCTAGTGCGGGGAACACTTGTTGGAAAAGTGGATTCAAGTCATTTAAAAGCGTCGTTGATGTCTTGTTTGAGGTTGACTGTTATGGTAGCGAGAATGTGACTTCACGTCGTGTGTAAATTAAGCAAAATCGCCTCGGCACGTCCATTTCTGATGCTAGCGCCAGTTAGCAAGCAGCTAGCCGCTGGCTCCATTTGGATGTTGAAAACCTACTTGTTCCCACCTCAAGACACGTTGGATCTTTAGTACTAGACTATTTTCAGGTGTCAAGGAGTCCGACGCTATTTAATCCGAGTGACAGGCTAACTTGAAGTGCTCTCATGTCTTGTATCTTGGCAATTTATGTGAAACTGACGCTTTTTTTGTCCACAAGTGGAAGACGTCAAGAGTGAAAACATTGACGAGGTGGCTACAATCTCCGATCACCACCATGGGGGCTGCCATCTCTCGGTGGAGGGTATGTGTTTGTTTTAAACGGAACGTTTGTGTTATACACTCATACCATTAGGTACACTCGCGCAATCTAATAACACGAGCAGTTCTAGCAATGATGGAGCAGTAATGCTCGTTTTGTATTAACAAAAAGTTCATTGTGGAGCTGCAGGAGTTGGGCCAAATATTAGAAACATGCCATGGTGTGTGATGCATACAGTACACTTTTACATCACTTCACAAAGTACAACTTGTTCATGTAAGTCCTCAACCAACTGAACTTTATTCTAAATCTTTTCAAAATTTATTTATTTTGTAGTTTAGTGTGGCTGATGTCCCATGTTTACTTACTGTTATTTATTGCAATTTTTTTTTCTCCCCTGCAGGCCAAACCTTCCACTGTGGAGATTTTGGAGGGAATAGATAAGGTGTGCTTCAAAAAAGGAACACTTTGTTTTTTAATTGTATGGTCTGGATTACTTTATTTCCACACACGAATAAATAAAATACTTTAGGATGTGGTGTATCGTCTAATTGGCTCTATGGGAACAACACGCAATGAGGCAGGCCCTCAGGTGTGACAGGTTTCATGACAATTGCAAAGATTAAGGTGCTGTCAAAACAAAGCTCATATCAGTAATAGACATGTAGTCAAACTGAATCCTTGTGGATCTAAAACACTTCCTCGTTCGAAGACTGACGGCGGCTTTAGTGCACCACTACAGTTAAGCTTGCAGGCTATTTTCAGCCCTCTCTCCTTGGAGCGCTTGACACTCCTCAGGTCAAGTAGCAGCAAAACATCCCCTTAGAAAAACATCCTATCTCTTACTGCTCAAGATTATTTAGTTTATTTATTTCCGTCCATTGTTCCATATCATCATCGTGTTACAACACTGGATGGAGAGGATGTAATTCACTGGTTCTGGAGTGACAGAGATGCACGTTGGAGTGGAGAATGGGGTACATTGCCCTCATAAGCTATTTGTGGATTGGTAACCAATACTTTAAAGTGGTGCACAAAGGAATACTGTACATGTCTGTAAAAGACTGCATTAGACGTCTGATCACACACTGTCAAATAAAAAAATTAGCTTGGCTTTGGCAATAAATCAAGTGGGAATTCCACCTTGCTAAAAGTTCATGCGTTCCTGGGAAGAAAAAAAACATGCTTCGATATTTGAATTTACATCAGGATTGTTTTCTTTCAGGACATTCAGCTTTATGAGGAGCATGGTGAAAAATACCAAAGGCAGCTGAAGATTTGGCTGGGCCGACTGCTTTTGTACTCTGCTCTCCTCTACCTGATCACTTGTGCAGTGGTGTATTGCTGGTACCTGCCAGAACAGCTCATGGGGCGCTTTATTCTCGCGCTTCCCTTTATCATATTTCCTTTTTTGTAAGTACACCGCACACAAATCAGCTCTACGTGAAATGACGCCACGTCCAAGCGAATTAACATCGTCCTATTTCTACCTTTCCTTTTTAGAGTGTGGTTACTTCGAAAAATCCTGATCGTAATATTTTCACGAAGAACTGAAAGGAATAGTATGAGACTTTTATTGAGTCATCAGTATTATTTTCAGTGAAATTAGACTTGAGTTGATTTTTTTTCTTCCCCCTGTCAGATGAAAAACTGGAGACTCTTAAAGTGCAAAAGAAGAAAATAGTAAGTTTTAGATTTCTATTAACAATCACGAAAATGATTTTACCCCCGTAAGATGCATCAGCCTTGAAAGTCACAGCGGTGTATTGAAGGACTTGAATACCTTTTATTATTTGTCTCATCGATCCTTATCGGTATTTTGTTTTTGTGAATCGACATTCTGTATTGATGTGATTGGATTGGTGTGAAGACTTAACCCAGTGAACGACTCTGCTAATGTCACAGTAATTAATAGCATGCGGTGCCGCAAGAAGATAAATCTGAGAAATGACTTGTCATCCTCATTCAGGTCTAATAACTTTCAATAATTAGGGCTGATGGATTTTCACCATGGCCATTATCGAAGTAGTGAATGTAATTATTCTTCATATCACATGTAAACATGCAGAAATGTTTGGTATTTACTGTAAATGAAGATATGCACTTTCTGTCACTTCTAATGTCACGCTAGGTGTAGTTTATTACAGCTCGATAATGAGATATGAGATGATCATTAAATGAGCATACAGTATTTTTCACGAGGCCAATTCCCGTTTCAGCTCGAAGACGTGATGGAAACGGAGACGTATAAAAATGCCAAAATGATTCTGGAAAGATTTGATCCCGATTCTAAGCGGAGAATGGTGAGCATTGTGTATTTATTGTATATATTTTTTTCTTTTTTTGAGGAATGTGTTTGTGCAGAGAGGTGTTTGAAATGATGATCATTGAGTCAGTCAAATTTATTTAACCCCCATAGAAAATTGTATAAGTTACAAATTTATAGTAAAAACAATATATATATATATATATATATATATATATATATATATATATATATATATATATATATATATATATATATATATATATATATATATATATATTTTCATAAATAATGTAACGTGGCCAGCTAAAAATATCTTTTTCTTTACGAAGGAACTTGAATCAACTCCACTCGGACCCCAGATGACGCCAAAACCAGGCCAAGGTACTAAGTGTCCGGTGCCGGTGCTTTTGCTCCTTTACCACAGCTCACCGGCAGTTTCTCCTTTTTGTCAGAGCTTCGCCAGCGCAATGTCATCCCCAAAACCCCGGTGGCGGTGAATCCTGCGAGCGCCGTCGCGAGCCGCCCTCCTCTTTCGGGCGGGCCCACCAACCCTGGACGATCTTCCCACTCGGCCCCAGGAGGACCCCCAGAGAGGGGCCTGTCGACGGCGGCCGCTCAGGAGAGTTTGATGAGGAAGCCTGTGACCCTCGGAACACCTGCTCCAGGATTTGGTGAGTAAACCGCACACAGTGGGGACCACATCATAATGTGGCTGATTAAAGCGTGATTTACTCGACCTGATTCTTGTCTCCTTAGTTGCTCAGGCTCTGGACATTATTGTGTCTTCAATCCGAACGACGTACGCTGGTCGTGCAAATGTCTCAAATTCTTAAATGTACTTTCTGATAGGTGGAAGGTTTCTCACATGAGCGCATGAATTTGAGATTTTCCAAAAATGTAGTTAAGTGTGTAGAAAGTGCCGGCTCATTTTTTTGGCTGCCCTTTTTTTAAAGATTGATTTTAAATGAATAAACAAACAGGAAAAACCTTGCATAGAACAGTTGTCCCGTGTTCGGAGACATCTGTGTCTCCACATAGAAGCGCTTTTACTCCTCAATATAAATTATTTCTGGACGATGAACACTCAATAGACGAAGCAAATGGGTGCAAACAGTAAAGGAAATGTGCTCCTAGAGGAAGCCGCGAGCCGTAATTGCCATGTGGAATGCCAACTGTGAGCAATGCACGAAGCAGGATTACATTAACTATGATTAATTAGCCGCAGCGCCGTTTGTTCTCTGGGCAATGGTGGTGGAATCTTGGTAAATGCCTTCTTGGCAAAAAAAATTGCCTTTGGCGTTGGCAACGGCTCACAAATGCGATTCCACGACTTGATATCACCTGCTACTGCTGAAAATTGAAAGTGAAAAGCAATTTGATACACGGAGTCGCCGCAGACTTTCCATATGTCGACGAATTAATAAGCAGCAGGGTACTGAGACGGTGCCAAGTCTCTCAGAAATGACCAGTCATCTTCCTATGATTGCTCTTGATGTTAGATTATATTAATTACTACCCACCGTCGCGGGGTGGCGTGGGGGGGTGTTCTGGATGTGCTTTGCAACGGAGATACGAGTCATTAACATCAAGGACTTTTGTGAAATGTATCTATCTCGGTTCCTGCATTGCCTGCTCATCATGATGTCATGTTCACAATGGCGTAAATATTTTGTTTGAAAAGGGATGCACCCCCCAGGCCCACCTCTGGCCAGACCAGTGCTTCCAAGGGACAGAGGGACTATGGACAGAGTCATCGAATACCTTGTTGGAGATGGCCCACAAAATAGGTAAATATTATTGGTGTATTATAATCTGTCATCTTAAATGTAAAGTCATGATTTTTAAAAAAATATTATCACACACAGTAACTATAACAAACACAACATTATCCAGTTCCAGCATATGTGTTGCCTGCGCTTTTGAGCTTAGCAAGGTGTTTTATCGTCCCTGAAGTCAAATTATGTCAGTTTTAGCCCCCCACCCCCCATGCCATTTTTCTTAGAATGAGCATTTCATTTTTCCAAAAAAATGTTCAAGGATCCTTGCTTCTGTACCGATCGATGTCTCTCTCAAATACTTTCGCAATTTGTCGAGCACATTTTATAATATTCTCCGATCAGCCTGGCCGCAATGACAACCATCAGTTTTTAGGTGTCATGTTGGTCTCCTGATCTTAAAATGTGAACAGCATGATGATAGCAAAAGCAGGGAACGTATCGCTCCATACATTCAATTCTTGAAGAACAGCAAGTTGTCCAAAAAGTACTGAAACATTGAACAGGGGGGGACTCGTGCAGTCAAACATTCATGTCTACAGGTTACAATACATTTTAATTTTAGATTTACCTGGAAGCCGAATAACTTTTGTGAGTGACGTCATTTTGCGAAATGGTCGTTCGCCCTGTACAAATAGATGTCATTGCATCACGGTGTTCCTACTGGCAATTGTTTATTTAATGAATAGACTGCATTCCATTCAGTGTTTTTTTTTTCCCCATCCCTCCCTCAGATTCGCTCTCATATGCCAGCAGTGTCTGTCCCACAATGGCATGGCGTTAAAAGAGGAATTTGAATACGTCGGTAAGACTCAGCTCTTTGTCAGTCCCGCTCAAATGCTGCGCCTCCATTTGCCCTCTAGCACTTGGCAGCCCAGTATATCATGTGGCTTTTAAACGCCTCCGCCACCGCCGACCCCTGTGAGCAAATTCACACCAAGATTGAATATGCAAACCGATGCCTGTGCATCAATCTTAAGAGTTTATGCATCTCAGGCCTTTAAAAAGAAAAAAAAAAAAAGAGATTGGCTCATATTCATGCGTGTGTCTGTTTGTGAGATGACATTTACATGCTGTTTTTATTTGTTTCAGCCTTCCGATGCGCATATTGTTATTTCCTCAATCCTGCCAGAAAGACCAGACCTCAAGCACCCAGGCCTCCCGAGTTTACTGGTGAGCTCAAGATGTGTTCGGCGACAGCTTCCTCATCGTCCAGCGCTGTTGAAGACTCCCCGCAACCTGGTCAAGGTGATGATGGAATACATACATACCACTTGGGCAAAAGTCCCCTAATTCAAAACGACATCACCATATAGTAGAATGCAATTTTCAAATTGCTATTTGTGAATAAACACGGCAACCCCTGCTTCATTCCAGATGGTTGTACGTTTTATTTTTTATCACGTGTATTTATTCATACACGTGACTTGGTAGGTTCAGCGCTGAAAAAGTCTCTCTCGCAGTTGAACGCGGAAATGGAGCAGTGGCAAGGGAGTTCAATGTTGATGAGTTAACTTGCTGTTGGTTAAGTGAACTGTGTCGCTGCTTTATTAAATAAGTTTTACTGACATCTTGATCATTGCAAAATAAATCAGGGTGTTGTGTAGTGTTCTATTGGCATTTCCTTGAGCGTTGCTCCATCTAGTGGATGCATTGTAGATTGCGATTTATAATGCGTTGCGTCCAATATATGAAAAAAATTACAAAATAGGCCATTCATTGAAGGTGCGCCTCATAATCCGGTACGCCTTTTAGTGTGGAAAATACGGTAATGTTTACTGTTATATGGATACATTTTTTGCTTGTGCTAGTTAAGACAATACATTTGAGCTAGTGCTTTGAAAAAAAAGCGTATTAAATCGCAATCACAATCTTGAAATGGGGCAACAATGGGAATGTGATCATTTTACAAACTTGCTCAGCCCTGATTTGGGGACATTTTGGACTGTCCTAACTTTGTGGGAAGACTTAGGGGAGGTTCTCTTCAGTTCCAGCATGACCGCTCCCGAGCTCGCAGAACTAGTTCCAGAAAACCATACTCAGATAAGTGTGGCGTGGCAAAACCCATCAAACAAGCCACAATTCAAGTCATATCTGTGCTTGAAAAATACACACAATAGATATGAATAAATACTAAAACATACATTTCTTGCCAATGTTTCATTCCCAGGGGACGCAAAACATGCAACACCCCCAACCCCCCCGGGGTCCAGTCCCGAGCCTGACCACAAAAGCATTCCCCAGTCACACGACGAGCCGTCTGAGAAATCTGACGGAGAGCAAGATTTGTCTGCCATGGAGGTGGAATAAAGAAAACATATTTCACATCATCTGGAACTTGGATGAAATAGATTTCATGAGTACGGACGTATTTTGGAGCAGCGCGGTCCCCACCATGTCACCAACTGTGCGTTTGGATGTAGTCAGCCCTTTGCTCTGGCAAGCATATTTTATAGTAGAGAGGAATTTTTTGGCACTGGCACCTGATAGGAAACTCCTCAACAACCAGTTTTCATAACAGACTCCTTTCTGATGCTCTGTAATTTGTCATGCCGCATTGTACTTGTTTACTCCTGTATTTGACTACACATCTTAATAGGAAACTGTTAATGAAACCTGTTTTTATTCATAAGGTTCATTTACTGCTGTGCCCTCACCATTTGTTGACTAGGGGGACGCTGTGGAGCAAAGTGGCGCCACAACACGTTTACACGAGACGGTACAAAGTGTACAATTAAAATGCACTTGCAATATGTATTTATTTCTCCAAACAGGGAAGGGAGATTAACGCTGGTACTGTGCACCTGCTGGATGTGCCTTTTATATTTTAAATGGATTCCTCTAGAGTATTTTTGATGCAACCTATTTACATTTTGATGATCCCTTGAACTGTTTTTCACTCAAGCGAGTGAGAATGTTTGCTGTGAATGTGTCAGTTTAAGTGTAAATACAGTATTAAAATAAAATTGTGAGAACAATGGATGTGTATGTGTTCTTTTCAAAATGCATTTTAATAATAGGCCCAGACGTGGAAACTGGATTTTTCTTGTCAAAAACGACTCTTGCTTTACAACAGCTTACTTGCCTTGGTTTGCCTGTGAGACTCTTCGTGTGCAAGGTGTGTATTAAACATAATTGCATTTTGGATTTCTGAATATGTGCAACTAGTCACGGGAACACCAAGCTGCTTCGATATGGTCTTACAGCCTTTAACGTTAAGGTGCTTGTCTAGCGTTTCATTTGTAATCTCCTGAGACACCTCGCTCATTCACTTCCTCTGGTCCATGTTTAGTGTGGTACGCACCGCCAAACAGCACGGTAACTACTGGTCACCCTTTAAATAGGCCAACTGACTCATTACAAGTTTTAATTCTGTTGAACCCCAATTCAAAATCAACGTCTGATTTTAATTTGTTAAATGTTCATTTTTTTTTGTTTCATGACTTTTGTCAGATTCAAGTTATTTCTGTGACCCCTGCGGGTTTTTCTTTCACTAACAGAAGGCTACCAACAATTTTTTTTTTGTCTTAAACTACAAAAAGATATATGAATGAACATAAATGTTTATTATGAGTATGTTGAGCAAAGTTCTGGAAATATGTGCATTTTATTTCATGAGACCCTGTCTGTGGATGGTATGATAAACAATGACTTCTCTGACACAGAAAAGTTTACGATGATGCTGTCCTGCATTGCGTGTGAACGTTTGCATGCGCCTCAATGTGATGATTTGTTAACCGGGTCACCCCGATGACAAATTTCTGGTAACGGCGCACTTTATACGCCCATCGCTTGTACAGCAACCCGTCACAGTATCGATGAACGTTTGGTAAAGTACGTTCACCTTCAAACAATGTTTATGTCATTTTTTCGTTCAATGTTTATTACGGAAGGTCCAACAGCTGAAGTTGATTAGTTGATGAAGGATTCCGAACACAGCCACAATCTGAGCGATTCCACGAGCTAGCAAGACCGTTATCGACGCCCATCTTCTAAGAGAAACATTAAATGCGGAATAGAAAAAGGGAGAGCATGTAAATAGCCGTGATTACTTCAACTCTTGTGTATTCCGTACGTGTGTCAGGTTGTACAAATTGCTGCCCTGTTTCGGCTCCTCGCCGCCAATGTTTAAACGCTCCATTTTCATTAGCTGGCCAATTTTAGCTTGTGATCATTTTATTTTCGCTCATTGATCATTTCAGACAGCGTAACATAATGGTGTTGACATCTAGCCCGACCACTCTTGATTGCTTGACCCTCTTCATTTGCAACCAGAAAGTCATTGCGGCTACAAAGTTGCTCTGATGCCACCGCCTGACCCTCTTCCCCCTGAACATGCACTGTAAACCACGGGTGAGGTCAACGCGCCACATCTTCTATGGGTTTTGATAATGTATGTTTACAGAGACGTGACCTCCGGGGCCTTGCAATGCATCAATGTGACATCCACAGTAACGCCTGATTCCACCGCATGCTGTTTGGGGTTGACCTCTGACAAGAGTCGAACAGGGGGGGTGAAAAAATGGGACATCAATAGGACAATGTTGGGATGTTTTCACACCACTGGGAGCTTATTCCGCCATACACGGGCTGCACATGTGCATGCGTGTCATCTTTAGTGCCCTGTGACAGTGACTGAAATTATTGTTTGTTTTGGGCCCGGGGTTACATTTGTCTTCTTTCAGCAATGTCTTTGCCTCCTGACTTTTCAAATCAGAAAATGATATTACAGAAATGTAAAAATGCCCATTTCAATTTGTTGATTCATGTCGTTAGATGAGGCAACCCATATATTAGAAATATTTTCATCATTTCCAAAATTCCACATCTTTTTCATTCATTTATTTTCCGATCCGCTTATCCTCACAAGGGTTGCGGGGGGTTCCGGAGCCTATCCCAGCCGTCTTCGGGCACTAGGCGGGGGACACCCTGAACCAGTTGCCAGCCAATCGCAGGGCACACAGAGACGAACAACCATCCACGCTAATCAAAATTGAGTATTATAATAGCAGTTTCTGGCATGGACATTATGTGCGGCCCACGCAGGGCAGTGTTGCTGGGAGCGCTGCTAAACCCACCCCAAAATGAAAATATAAATTGCTGCGTGAAATGGGGAATTCATCCCCCAAAGAAGGGTGCCGTTCAAGCTATTGAATGAGACCGTGTGACAACATACGTTTCCTTATTTTTAATGATGTCATTACTGTTTGGTTTTATAAAGTATAATAATACAGAGTCCTATTATTTTTCCCATTCTTTTTTTTTTTGGGAGGCTGGAACAGATGAACGGCAAATGTGACTTCCAAGTGTTTTGAGATAAGAGCATAGTCAATGAACAAATTGAACTTGTACCCCAAGGGGGTGTGAATCTAAAATCTATGTCAAGGCAGAATAGCTCATGCATTGGATCTTCGGTGGTCATAACGCTGTGGACTTGAAGACGTCAAGACGTAATGGACATATTCAAAGAATGTGTGAATAATGGCAGATCATAGACAAAGCTGCACTTGAAACTTCTTCTATCAGGATTTCTGTCATGGCAACGGTAACAGATTCGCGCACTTGAAACAAAATGACCGATGAAATCCAAAGCCCCAGTGCCGAGGTAATTTTGTACAAGCGATGAAAAGGCACAGTGGAGCCGTCCCAAGGTTCATAGTTCTATCTCACTCCCATCTCTCACGCGTGCGTTCGAGGCCACTTGACTCAAATTTATACTGATCTTTTATTTATACCCAGAAAAAAATGGCAGATAAGAAACATAAGCGTTCTTGATATTGTGTTCTGTCATATCTCGCGGCCAAAGATTGAAATCCTGCGAAACAATTTTCTGAAGAAATGAAAGAGCGCGCCCTCCTGAACCCCGGGAGGAAAATAAGCCCGCCGCGCAAAGCGGAATATGAAACAGAGGCCCTCCGAATAAGTAAAATAGACAAGTGCGCCAGGCTTGTCACTTTTCCATTTGCTGCCCCCGAGTGAGAACACTTCTAAAAT